>QJPP01004772.1:0-42500 GCA_003996215.1 Jaltomata sinuosa
AAACACCATAGATGAACTTGGTCATTTGATCATGCGTGTCCGCTACCATGGAGGGGCATATCTAGATAACTGAGTGAACTTCAAACTATACTCTTGCACCGACATCGAACCTTGCCTCAAGTTCACAAATTCTTCCACCTTTGCTTGCCTCAACTCATGCGGAAAGAACCTATCAAGAAAGGCTCTCTCAAAACACTCCCAAGTCATGGGGATCACATCCCTCACTCTAGCCTCCTTCCATTGCGTGAACCAAATATGAGCCACATCCTTGATTTGATAGGATGCAAGCTCAACACAATCAACACCCGCTACTTGCATCACCTCAAAGATCTTCTTCACTTCATCAACAAAGTTGAGCGGGTCCTCTCCCACTTTTGAACACCAAAACTCTGGTGGGTTCATATGGATAAAGTCACGAACTTGGGTCGCTACCCCACCTTGAGGAGGAGCGGGGGCATAAGCTTATTGATTTGCCAAAGTTTGATCTTGTAGGTGAATAGCATTCCTAAACTCATCATTTGTGACATCGGGAACCAAAACTTGAGGAGCGGCATTTCGAGTTACTCAGGGAGGTATAGCACATCGAGGAGGCATAATCTCAAACTCATAAGAGAAGGATTAGAGGAATATTAGTATTAAGATCTATCGCACGATGTGATCATGAAAGAAGTGAAGTTTTTCTAAGACACCTCATAGCTTCCTTTTCATATGTGTGGCACGCTTCACACATATGAGAATGACTCTACTTGATGCATCTTTCAGACATCCTAGGAATCTTGAACCTGAGACTCTGATACCAAGTTTATCGCACCCCGAGGTTACCCCCTAGACATAACATGGGACTTGGGACCACAAGGATCCCAAGCTAACCCTTGTCCA
This sequence comes from Jaltomata sinuosa, assembly GCA_003996215.1. Taxonomy (NCBI): domain Eukaryota; kingdom Viridiplantae; phylum Streptophyta; class Magnoliopsida; order Solanales; family Solanaceae; genus Jaltomata; species Jaltomata sinuosa. The sequence continues at coordinate 880 of QJPP01004772.1, forward strand.
TAGCATTCTCAAGCATATCAAAAGATAAGCGAAAGCATAATACAGAAATCTAATAAGGAAACATCAATAAGGGTCTAAGAGCCACATAACATACAACATCCAAAAAGGGAACTCGAATATAAACTATGTCTGAAAGCCTCTGGTCATAACATAAGAGTTGCTAGGACAAGACCCTAGCTAACTCGAAGTATAAAAGTAAAGCTAACATAATGAAAAGCATAACTAGTCCTCAAACCATGAGGACTCACCACAGCTGAGTAAGGAAGTGGCCTGAGACTCTAGCCACGAAGCTGAGAATGGTACCTGAGTCTGCATTATAAAACATGCAACGCAATATGCGTTAGTAATATGGAATGTACTAAGTATGTGAGCAATGCATAAGTAACGAGAACATGCTTTAAAAGGGTACTTAAACATAATTCATACGTAGTAGAGTTTCATGAAAATATATCAACATGAAAAGCTAAATCATAAGGCAAAATCCAACTTCAAGATGATGTTTCATAACAAGGTTCATAAAGCTTAGAAAACTTGAAAACATAACATACGGGAGTTTCTTATAACCGACATGAGACCACATGAGCTACATGGAATCTAATTGTATAACTCCAGTTAGCAAAGCTGAATTTGAACCCTACCAAGGAACAAGTCACCATACCCAACTATATAACCCTAGTTGGCAAAGCTGTCCTATGCCCCGCTAAGGCAAGGACACCGTACATAAAGACGTGGATCCACTCTCATAAGACTTTAAGGCACATATCGTATCATATTATGATCTATGCTGGCAACGTAGTTTATGCGACTAAGGGTACTCTCACCCCATCCTCAGTGCTAAATACTACTCCCAAAACATGCATACATATAGCTCATAATCATGAAGGCATACTCTCATGCCAAATCTTATTCATAAGGGCATACTCTCATGCCAAATCTTATACATAAAGTATAAAAACACATCGGGTATCATGCAACTTTCATATCATAGTTCATAAGTTTAGCATAGCCATAATTCAAAAACATGCTTTTCTTTCTAAATTCATACTTGAAGAATTAGGCATGCAATTTCATAAATACATAAAGGCCATGATATCTAATCATGCCAAGTTTCTCTTGAAAACATGCAATTTCATAGTTTCATGCTAAAAATCAACTTTCATGCTTGGGCTTTTAAAACCAACAAGAGAATCATACTTAAATCATGAGTAATCAAGAGGAAACCATGAATTTAAACATAGAAACTGATTTCATAAATTTTCCCCAATTTAGATCAAAACCCTAATTTCATAAGTTCATATTTCAACATAAGAATTGGAGATTTTGGGCACAAGGGTGAACGGAACCCTTTGTTAAAAACTCACATACCTTGGTGGAAGATTACCCACTTGATTGGAAAAGAATAAGGAGACTTGACTTGGAGCTTGGAGACTTGAGCTTGAGAGCAACTTTCCTTTTTGAGTGAAGAATGATGAACTTAAGAGGGACTTAGGGTAATATGGATGAAAACCCTTCTAAAAGTAGTCAAAACGACTTCACTTAATACATAATAGGGTGGGAAATGACCAAAATACCCCTGGACTTAATTTAAGAAAAGCTAGAAAAAATTTCGAAGTTAGTGACCACGGGTTGGATGATGGTCCGTCATCCAGAAGGACGGACCATCTAAGGGAACCGTGGTTTGATTGAAAGAGTCTGGGGGATACTGGACCTCAGGGATTACGGTTGGAATGACGACCGATCGTCCAGAAGGATGGGCCATCCTTTGACTCGTTGTTTCTAGCACTTGGAAGATAAGTTTCTGAACTTAGGGCGATGAGTACCAGGAAAGCTGAGAAGACGGTCCATCATCCAGAAGGACGGACCATTCTTGGACTCATCATTTCTGGGACACTCTGAGGGGTCTTTTGGATATGGGATGATGGGAGCACAGGACGAGCCCGTGCTTCCAAATGACGGATTGTCATCTGAGCCATCGTCTCTGGAAACTTGAAATTTTCTGAGATTTTTAACTTAGATAGCTGGATACGTGCACGGGGTGTTACAAGTGGTGTGCAGTGCAATGTGAAATTCACACATTGTCATGTGTGTGTCGCGCACCAAGCTTCAGTGATCTAGTGACTCAACAACAAATAGGTAGCTTTATGCGAAGGGGGTGCAGTTCGCATAGAGCATTGTGTGCTTCGAAGAGAGACCGCACCTCTTAACAGATTCTTCTATTGATTTGTATCTCCATGCGGTGGGAGGTGCAGTCCGCACCAAGCCATGTGTGTGTCGCACAAGGGTCACATCTCTCAGCAGAATCTTCATCTTGTTTGTTCACTTCACACTTCACTCCTTTTTTTCTCCTCTTAAGTCCATTTCCTTGTTTTCTATCTTTGATCACAAGTACCTACATAGACATCAATAAAGGCCATAATAATCTCTAAATATCATCAAAACATAGCAATAATTCATGAATAAATACTCAATAAGTTGGTAGATTACCAACTTCTCAAACCCCCAAACTTGAACTATTGCTTGTCCTCAAATAAGATACGACAAGGTAAGGAATGAATTATGCCATAAACTCAATCAAAGAACAAAAGACTACTCTATTCAAAAACTAAGAAAAATAACAAACAAAAAGACTCAAACAAAAGACTCGATTACAATTCTTATCTCAATTTGGACCGCCACAACATCAAGGCAATTTATCATTTCAACCCATTTCAAAAGGCTTCATTTTTCATTCAAAATCAAGGGAATTAAGTCACTCAAAACAAGATACAAAGCTTCTTAAATCATTGGCATGGACCATCAAGGTGTGCCTCGAGATTCTCCACATAACTTGTCTCATTTATTCCTTTCAATTAAAATAGAGACTTCATGATTCAATTAGAGTGCATGATGCCACTCACCATAAGAGAGAATCCCACTCATACTCATGCAATTCACAAAACAAAGGGATTGTAGGAGAACCAAAAAGACTCTCACTCTCTCAAGAAAGTTCAAGTGCACACGTGCCGAACCATAGGCTTGCCCTTCATGTGAATCGCCACTAACACATCAGTATCAATAGGCTAACAAAATCAATCTTGGGCATCAGTATGTTGTTGACTTGACAACTCTTTAATCATGGGAATCTTTCCCATTTCATATTCTTCAAGGGAACCATCAAGCTTTCCCTCTAACTCTATCACCGATATCACCCTCAAATCATCCAGAGGTCTTGTGGGTTGGCACATATTGAATGTCACCACTTCATTCCCCACTCAGAATTTAAGCTCACCGAGTTCAACATCAACAAAAGCTCTCGCCGTGGCTAAAAATGGTTGCCCTAAGATGATGGGTACCTCAACATCCACCTCACAATCTAGGATCACAAAGTCTGCCGAGAGGATGAACTTGTCCACCTTCACCAACACATCAAAGAGAATTCCTACCGAGCATTTAATGGACCGATCCACCATGAGTAATCTTATAGAAGTAGGCTTAGGTGTACCCAATCCCAACTTGTTAAAAATTGCTAGGGGCATCAAGTTGATGCTTTCACCTAGATCACATAACGCCTTTCTGAAAACAAATAGCCCAATAGTGCACGGTATGGTGAATGCACCCAGATCATCATGGTTTGTGGTAACATTGCTTGTCATCACAACACTACAGTTGTGTGAAATCTCAATAGTTCCCACAACAATGATCTTCTTTTTCTTAAGTAGCTCCTTCATAAACTTAGCATACCCCGACATTTGTGTCAAGGCTTCAACCAAAGGAATGTTTATAGATAGCTTGCTAAACATGTCAACAAACTTGATGAATTTTTGTTCTTCCTTCTTTTTGCTAAGCCTTTGAGGGTACAAAGGAGGTCCCTTTTATAGTGTGGCCGGCACACTTGTAACAAGAGGGGGATCCTCGTCAACATCAATGGTCTCTTGGGATGGAGATTCAGCCTCCTCCCTTGCTTTATAAATATCAACACTTATCAGAGTGTTGGGTGCACCAAGGTTTACCCTAACCCTCGGTTCTACATTATCATGCATGATCTCTTTTCCTGTAGGCTCTACGATGGCTTCAACAATGGGTTGCTTTGCCACAACAACTGGCTCCACAACAGGTTCTCTCACTACTCTACTTGTTCTCCCACTCCTAGTGACAATCTCTATGGCATGAGCATTGTTCTTAGGATTTGTGGTGGTGTCACTAGGTAGTGTTCCTTTCATCCTCGGGTTCATATGGGAGGAGAGGTGATTTATTTGGGCTTTAAGATGTTTAATTGAAGCCGAATGAGAGCTCACAGTTTGATAAAGTTTTAACACTTTGCTTTTAATCTCACTAACCCCGGTATTTTTCGATTCCACTTTCTTTAGAACTAAGGACAACATGTCCGTAATCTTTGAATGACCGGGATTGCTTTTGGCTTGTTGATACAAAGAATCTGATTTGTTTGGAGGCACATGTGGATTCATACTCCAGTGATTGAATTTATCACCCTCATTGTCTCGGTCCCTCCAATAGCCATCTCTATTCTTATCCTTGTTCCAACCTTGATTCTCATCCCTTAAGGCGATAATACCCGAGACAAGAACCCGCCATTACATAGTAAACTTTACCATCCACAACTATCATCAGCTCATCGTCATTGGCCTTGATTTCCGATGTACTCACAACATTCACAGTCTTAGCACCACCTGGAACCATCATGTTCTTGGCTAGCAAGTCTATATGGGTCATTATTTTAGCCATGGTCTCATCCCTCTCTTCATCTTTCCTCCTCATCTTATTCTTCAGGATGGATGTGGTCACTCCCAAAGTTGGAATATCTACCTCCCTTGTGTGCCAAGCTTGGTTAGTCTTGGTCATTCTCTCAAGAAGGGCTGAGGCAACAAGAAATTAGAGATCCATGAAGGTACCGCCACCAAGATTGTTGGATACGGATATATTCATTGAGTTCAAGGATCTAAAGAAGTTTTGCAACAATACATGGTCTGGCAAACCATAATTAGGACATAACACAAGCTTTTTTTTAAATCTCAACAATGCCTCATATAGAGGCTCTTTGGGCAGTTAGCGTAAGTTCGTAATCTCATCCCGTATATACATCATACGTGATAGAGGGAAGAATATTATTTTAAAGGCATCCACCAATTCATTCCAAGAGGTAATGGATCCATTCGTCAACTCCTCTAACCACGCTATGGCTTCCCCCGTTAAAGAAAAAGGGAATAGGCAAAGTTGGACGGATTCTTGGGAGATATTTTGGAATATGAATGGTTGACATATCTATACAAAATTCCGGATGTGGCGGTTAGCATCTTCATGGGCTGATCCTTCAACCATACCCTTCATTTAGATCAAGTGGAGTATGGTGTTAGTCACGTGAAAGACTGCATTTTCGACCGTGGGGGGTAGACAGATTGCACCTACTCTTGTTTGTATCACAGTCTCATAAGATTCTGCGTCCATGAAGACTCCATTGACACTATCGTTGTCACCATCTCGCTCATGAACTAGCCTGCTCAATCACAAGACAAACAACAAACAAAGTAAAAAGAAATAAGCAGTCTCAAAGTGATATCAAATCTACAATCAAAAAGGCTAAATTTAATTCCCCGACAATGGAGCCATTTTTGATAATGCTCAAACGTACTCTCCTACTAGGAGGTATCGACAATCATCAGAGAAAAACACATTTATAATTCCCAATGGATATCGGGGTTAATCCTACAGATAATTTAGAGTTTAGCCTAAGTGATTCTAGAACTGAGTTCACAACGAGAGTGAGTAATAGATAAAAAGGGGGAATTGGGAATCTGTCATAATTTTGCAATTCAATAAAATAAAGCAATAACGTAAATGAGATGTAGTCAATAGAGAGGATAACTAGGGATGTATGTCAAATGGGACTCGAACATGGGATAGGGTGAGTGCTTATTCATGTAAATTCATGCCAAATAACATAGGTAACCTCAGTTTTAAGTATGATTAATCTCTCGATCAATAACCATATATTCAACTGTCTCAAATCAAGCACTATTGATTAATCAATAAACAACCAAGCTATTGTTTAGGGAGGTCATACTATTTCTAGCTTTAGACCATTAAATGGGTGATTCCGTCGATTTGAGCTATTTATAGCCTCAACCTAATAGAGCCCAAGTTTCTACTAGTGATTTCACTTCCAAAGCTATGGTTTCCTCTTTCAAGAAAAACCACAACCAAGTAAAGAAAATCAATATTTGCAACCACCAATTTTAGAGTTAGAATATGGTGAAATCACTAGACCCATCTCAATAAAGCAATTATAAGCAAGAATAAACAATACCCACATCCATTTATCAAAAACCCATAATCAACACATCCCTAGATAAGAGGTTTAGCTACTCATGCTTAGAGAAAAAGATATACTAATTAGTTAATTCAATTTCCCTTCCATTCAAGCTAAATAACTAAAAATCCAAGCTCAATTTGTACATAAATAGTGGTTCCAAGAAGTGGGAAGAAGGAATTGTTAGAAACCCTCTTCTTGTTCATAGAAAGGAAAACTTTTATACATAGCTAAAGATAATTCTAGAACTAAGTGCTAGCTGAACTATTTACAATTATACCTAAATTGGGTATATAAACATTCCCAATATGTCACAAAATATTGGACAAAAATACCCCTCAGGTGGTGTACGGTGCGACGTGCAGTTTGCACATTGTCATGTGCGCATTGCACACCAAGATTCAGTGATCGAGTGACGCAGCAACAAACAGATAGCTTCATGCAAAGGGGGTGCGGTTCAAACAGAGCATTGTACGCATCGCACAGTGACCGCACCCTTTAACAGATTCTTCAGGTGATTTTTATCTCCATGTGGTGGGAGGTGCGGTCCGTACAAGCCATGTGATGTTTCACAAGGGCCGCATCTCTCAGTTGAATCTTTATCTTGTTTGTTCACTTCATGCTTCACTCCTTTTTGGCTCTTCTTGGGTCCATTTCCTTGTTTTCCATCTTTGATCATAAGTACCTACATAAACATCAATAAAGGCCATAAGAACCTCTAAATGTCACCAAAACAGAGCAATAATTCATAAATAAAGGCTCAATAAATTGGTAGATTACCAACTTATCAATAGGTTGGTCGAGTTTTATAGAGACATCTTTGGGGATTCAGTTGAAAGGTATGTTGAGGCTTCGTTTTCACTTTCTGGCATGACCTTTAAGGCCAAAGATTGTATAGCCTGTGTAACATCATTATTCAACTTAGGGATTATAATATTTAGTTTTGCCCAACAAAATGATATAGCAACTATAAGAACCACTCTATTCCTTACTTAGCGGCCTAGAAAAGCATGTTATGACTATATTGAAGTCACATGTGATGACATGATATTATTGTGTTGTTTTTATCATCTTGTTGCTGCCTATTAGCTTGTTTTTGCCTCAGCGGACACTAACACTGCAGGGTTTTTAAGCCTACGTTCTGGTTACTGTTACTTTGCCTTTGGGCTGGGCAGATAGTACCTATGAGATGGGCAGGTTGTACCTATGGGACAACAATTACATTATATTATCGTGCCTTCAGGCCAGGTAGACCGTATCTATAGGACAGGCAGGTTGTACCTACGAGGCAGTAGTTATATTATATTACCCCACCTTTGGGTCGGGTAGACCATCCCTACAAGTTTTACAGACCATACCTATGGTACAAGTAGGCTGTACCTATGGGGCAACTCTTATATGGTAAAACCAAGCTTCAGAGTGGTATTGATTCACGGCACATATACATTCAGACAGTTTAGATCAGATCATCATTGGGGTTCAGGTAAGGGGGCCAGTATGGGTATTTAGCGACTGTTTGCACCTGTTAGGACTTATGGCGATTGTATGCTATTTGTACCTGCTGGGCTTATAGGGGCCAGGTTAGGTTATTATTTCCTATGTGCTTTAGATGGTGTTTATTGCAAGAAGGTAAGTAAATGTACTTTTGTTTTAGTCCTGCCCTTTTGTTCAGTCCTTACACTTCTGTTTTAATTTTCAATTTGCCTTACATGCTCGTACATTATTTTGTACTGATGCCTCATTTCCTCGGGGTGCTGTATTTATGCATGAAAGTCCTGAGCGATGACCAGATATACCTATGGGGTAGTATAGCCAAGATTTCAGTGGGTTGGTTGACTCCTTTCCTTCTATGGGTTGCCATAGTCTTAGAGGTTTGCCCTTTTTGTTATTTATTGCTTTTTGGGTAGGTTGGAGCCCTGTCCCACCAAGTATTGTATTCATAGAGGCTTGCAGACTAGTCTGTTAGGTTGCATAGCTATGATAGTGGCCATTTTGGCTTTGTGAATTTATTAGTTGTAGCTTATTAGCTAATTGGGCCTTGTTTTAGTTTTGTTTGTAGTTTAGCGGCTCGTTGACCTAGTTTACATAGTGTATATATGTTTTCAATTTTTATATAGAGATCATGGTGGCCTTGACAGCCCACATAGTGTTTATGCTTTCCTAGATATCATGGCGGCCTCGATGGCCCAACAGGACTTATGTCCTACTTGCTTATTGCTTTATATGAACTATTGGGAGTAGTTGTTTTCTTTCTAGAGTTGTTGACATGGGCCTTGCCGATCGAGGGCTATTTTTAAGCCAAGATATACTTTATTGTTTTCTTGATTGTTTGTGGATATTATGCGCCATGGAAAATAGTTCAGCAGGATTGACTTTGGCATATGTTTTGGCATTAGGTGCTAGTTGCCTCCCTCCCCCCTCCCCCCCCCCCCGCAAGTTTAGGGCGTGAAAAACTTTGTATCAGAGCAATGTCGTATCCTTGGGAGTCTGCAAGCCATTTCTAGTAGAGTCTTGTTTATAAATGTGTTGTGCACTATATTTTATAAGTAGGAGGCTACAAACATTATTTAGGAAAATTACCCTTTTCCTTGGTCAAATCGTGCAATAGAATGGAGTCATAAGGGTTGAGTTCATGGACTTACGATTATTATTGGGCTTGTACTAAAACCACACATAATGACAATATGGATATCTCATGGATTCATGTTGCTGCATAGAACATAAAGGTGCTTTGACATCAACAGTATATGACTGAGAGAGTCGAGAAAGGATAGCAAAAGAGGGCTAGGACCACAGGTTTTAGACAGAGGCCCTAGGGTTGCTCGAGACCTCAGGATTTAGAGAGACCACCTACCACCCCACAATAGAAGTCCTAGGGTATCAAGTTTGATCATCTGGGGCGATCAGGTCTGGGTGAGAGCTCACAAGTATCAGGCTCTCAATAACAAAGGGTCCCAGAGTAGTTTTGATCATCCGTGCCACATTATGATACATACAATAAACACAAGCTGAGAGATTCAATTAAAGCTCAACAACATACTATTTTTATGGCCAAGAGGGTGATATAGAAAGATATTGTCCGTTTAAGGACCAACAAGGTTCAGCAAAGACAGAAAACTAGCAACACGATCATCTTCCTCAGTATATCATGTAAAGCATGGTTCCCAAATTTTATCAGGTAGAGGTCGACGCCAAGAGAGAGCATCTAGTTCCAGCACTAGCCAGAGTTGCACATATGCACTAAAGGTCATCAGGATTCATAGTCATCGCCAGATGTTGTGACATGTATATTAGGTGGTTGCTCCCACTATGTTTATGTTTTGATAGATCTAGTCTCCCCATTATTGTATGTTATCCTATTACTTGCTGGGAAGTTGTGTATAGTACCAGAGTCATTGCATCGACCTTTTTGTTGTGTCTGCCCCAGTTGGCAACTTTATTATTGCCTAGAGGGTTTATCGAGATTGTACGGTAGAGATTGTTGGCTATCAGACCTCTATAGACCTAATAGAGCTATAAATGCTTGGATTTAATAGTATTGTCGGCATGGATGCAATGACTCTGGTACTATACACAACTTCCCAGCAAGTAATAGGATAACATACAATAATGGGGAGACTAGATCTATCAAAATATAAATATAGTGGGAGAAACCACCTAATATTCCTGTCACAACATCTAGCCCAGTTGGCAACTTTATTATTGCCTAGAGGGTTTATCGAGATTGTACGGTAGAGATTGTTGGCCATCAGACCTATATAGACCTAATAGAGCTATAGATGCTTGGATTTGATATTATTGTCGGCATGGATTAGTTGGCATCTTGTTATGCCAATGTTGACTATCGAGCAAAGACTGTTAGATTCCACCTTCCAAAGGAAGTAGTTCGAGAGTGGAATGGTAATATAGCAATGCCAAAATGCAGGTCTATTTCCTATTTTAAGGATAAGAAAATGATTACTAGAGGCTACATTTACCATATTATTCGAGTTCAGGATATTAATGTTGAGACACTGACTCTTTATTTTATTCTAGTGGCTAATGAGTTTCCAGACGAGCTTCCTAGTATTCCCCTAGAATGAGAGATTGATTTTGCTATCGCTACATTGTCGGATGCCCATCCGATATAAATTCCCCTATATATAATGGCACTAATAGAATTGAAGGTATTGAATAAACAACTGAAAGATTTATTAGATACGGGCTTCATCAGGCCTAGTGTGTCACCATGGGGTCCTACGGTATTATTTGATCGGAAGAAAGATGGCTTGTTGGTAAGTGTATAGACAATCAAAAACTAAAAAAGGTGACTATAAAGAACAAATATCCACTACCAAGGATTGATGGGATTTTTTATTAACCATAGGATGCTCGATTCTTCTCGAAGATTGATTTAAATTTAGGGTACCACCAGGAACCTGTTTGAGAGAGTGATATTCCAAAGACAGCCTTCAGGCTCAGATATGGCAATTTTGAATTTCTTGTGATGTCTTTTGGGTTGGCAAACACCCCAACAATATTTATGGACTTGATGAACAATATATACATGCCTTTTTAGACTTGTTGTCATTATATTTATTGACTATATTCTGGTATATCTCAAACAGAGACCGAGAATAGAGACTACATACGAGAAGTGCTTTAGGTACTCTGATATTAGAAGTTGTATGCTAAGCTCCTGAAGTATGAGTTTTGGTTGCATCCCATGGCATTTTTGGGCTATATTGTATCATATGCTGGTATTCAAGTTGATTTACAGAATATTAAGTCTGCAAAGACTTGGCCTAGACCCAACATCCTGACAGAACTTCGTAGTATTCTGGGGTTAGCAGGGTATTACAGAAAGTTTATAGAAGAATTTTCTTCTTTTTCAGCACCCTTGATAAATCTAACTCAGAAGAATCTAAGTTTCAGTAGACCACAACATGCGAGCAGAGTTTCCAAAAGCTGAAAGATAGATTGACTTCAGCACCAATTCTGACCTCACAAGAAGGTCTAAAGGGCTACACAATGTATTATGATGCTTCAAGTGTTATGCTAGTTTGTGTTTTGATGCAACCCAGAAAGGTAATTGTTTATGCTTCTAGAAAGTTAAAGAAGAATGAGAAAAACTACCCAACCCATGAAATAGAGTTGGCTACAGTTATTCATGCGTTAAAGATTTGGAGGCATTATATGTATCCCATCAATATTGATATTTATACAGACCATAAGAGCCTCTAATAAATTTTTAGACTGAAAGATTTGAACTTGTGATAACGCTGATAGCTTGAATTGCTAAAAGACTATTATGTGGATATCTTATATCATTCAGTGATCGACAATATAGAATCGGATACCCTCAGTCGTAATTTTATGGGTAGTCTACCATATTTAGGAGCTGAGAGATAGGAGATAGCCTGAGAGCTTCATCAGATGTCTAGTTTTGGGAGTTTAGATTATTAGACTCTGATGATACTGTGGTCACAGTTCAGGATACAGCCATAACATCCCTAGTTGTAGAGGTGAAGGCATGATAGCACAAGGATCCCAACTTAGAGTAGCTTAGAGGAAAGGCATAGCAGATGGAGTCCTCAGATTCAAAAATCAGTTATGTGTTTCAAATGTTGTAGGGCTTTGATAATAGATTATGGGAGAGGCAAACCATTCTTGTTATTCTATTCACCCAGTATCTACAAAAATGTATCGTTATATTAAGGATATTTAATGGTGGTCAATAATAAAGAGGGACATAGATGAGTTCGTGGCATAGTGAGGTAGAACATTAGCAGCCCAGTGGGCTAACTCACGAGATAGATATTCTACATTTAAAGTGGGAGGAGATAAATATGAATTTTGTCCCATGTTTTCCTTGTTCGCGATGAAAGTTCAATTCTATTTGTGTGATTATCAATAGGCTAACAAAATAAACCTATTTCTTTCCAGTCAGGGCTATATTCTAGCTGAAGATTATATTGGTTTGTACATTAGAGAGATAGTCAGACTTCATGGTATCCCAGTATCAATTATTTCCGATAGAGTGACATGGTTTACAACATATTTTTAGAGGTCTCTCCAGAAGGGTTTGAGGATTCAGGTTAATCTTAGTTCAACTTTTCATCCTCAGATCAATGGCCAAATGAAATTCACGATCCACATGCTCGAGGAAATGTTATGTGGGTGTGTGTTAGATTTTAGCTTGAACTAGTATAATCAGATGTCACTTTTTGAGTTTTCTTATTATAACAACTATCATTCTAGCATTGGTATGGTACCGTACAAGGCTTTATATGGGATAAAATATCGATTCTCTCTTGGTTGGTTTGAGGTTTGTGCATTTGGGTTGCTTGTGCTTGATGTAGTGTAGAAGGCCATGGAAAAGGTTAAGCTGAGAAGAGAGTGGTTCTTGATAGCTCAGAGCCACCAAAAATCATATTCAAATGTTAGGCAATATGACTTAGAGTTCAATATTAATGATTGGGTCTTTTTGAATATTTCACCAATGAAGGGCGTTATGAGATTTTGTAGGAAGGGGAAAGCTAAGCCTTTGATATATAAGACCTAACCATATTGTGTGATGGATAGGTAGAGTTGCTTACCAACTAGAGTTGCCTCCATAATTAGAGGCAGTGCACCCAGTTTTTCATGATTCTATGTTACTAACGTGTATCGGAGATCCAACATATAGTATATACATAACAAATGTTTGTATTTTAGAGGAACTATCTTATGAAGAAGTCCATGTAGCCATAGTAGACCACTAAATTAAGAGATTACAGAATAAGGATATAGCATCAGTGAAAGTATTATGGAGAAACCGTAATATCAAGGATATGAAGTCCAAATATCCCCACATATTCACTCTTTCAGATTATGTTGAGATCAAATAGATATAAGACCCATATTTGAGTACTTAAAGTACGTTACTTTGGTATTTTATAAGTTTTTGTGATGTTTCCTGTGATTCCATGTACATTATCTTTATTCGAGGAGGAATGTCCCTAAGGGGGATGGATGTAACACCCCGCCCGTTTGAATATTGGATTAACATATACCTTTGGGGTAAGAATAAGAGTTCTTAATATTAAGGAAGGATGTTTTATGAAGTATTTTAATTGTACAATGTTCGTATGTTAAGTTTTGAAGTCAAGCAAGTTGTAAAATAAAATTCGGGGAACGTTATTGTAAATTTCGTTATGAAATTTTCTAAATATTTTGGTCAAATTTCTCGAAGGTTTTCTCCTAAAATATAATAAGTTACAAAGCCCCCAACCACACAAATCAAAGGTATAAGAGTCTAGTTTCTAGCTCACTAAACTGTTTGTCCATACGACTTCTAAATAGGGAGATATTGGCAATTTTGTAAGACTGCACAAGCAGGTATGCCAAGGTGGGCCCTCTATCCCAAGTTGGTTTAGCTCAATAACGAATGATTCTACTTCGTTTTAATTCATAAAACTCAACCAAATCTACAGAAAATCAGAGGGAAAGCCCCTAAATCCTCCATGGACTTTGATGCTTTCAATTCGGAAGTTGCTTTACATCGCAAGCTCATCATCATGGTATAGTTTTCTCGTCGATTTTGGCTCTGTTTCTTGTTACTGCAAGGAGGTAGTTCATGGATTTGATGTTTCTCTAGTGTTATTATATGATTATTGGAAGGTAAGAGTTCTAAATCCTTGACTCATTCTTAATTTGAGCTTTAGAATCAATTTCGAGGAGGACTTATTATTATTGGCATGTTTGTCATGTTTTATTGTTATATACTATTACAGATCATGGTGGGTTCTTCTAACAGCATGTTTAGCTTGGTATTTCAAAGCTTTTTTTCGAGGTAATATTCCTCCTATGACCCTCCTTCGCAATTCCATGTTCTAGTATCATTTTATATATTTCTGAGATACAAAGTGGTATTTTGGATTTCGTGGCTCCGGAAAGCCCCTTTGTCTTATTAAGTTGGATTGTTATTGTTGTATATTTATAGTGTTAAGGTGTTGAAGGGACTGGGGGTTGGTGTGATTTTTATTAGTGTCACGTATGATGGTTTTTGGATTGAATGACGTAAAGTATGCCTTGAAATAGTGCCTCAGGAGCTCGTCGCTCCTTTGAGATGTGGTTAGCATATTGTTGTTAGATTTAGCTGTCATTTATTATTGTTATTGGCCTCATTTTATTCTTTGGACTTGGTTGTTCATGAGCGTGATATTAACACCTTATTAATCTTCTAGGAATTGTTCTTGCAGCCTTGTTGATTCTAGCAATTGTTGCATTATGATAGGTTAGTCGAGTTTCATAGTGACACCTTTGGGGCTTCAATTGAAAGGTATGTTAAGGATTCCTTTCACTTTCTGGCATGACTTTTAAGGCCAAAGCTTGAATAGCCTATGTAACATCATTATTCGACTTGTAGCCTTATAATATTTAGTTTGTCCCCATAACATGATATAGCAACTATCAGCAACACTCTATTCCTTACTTAGCGGCCAAGAAAAATATGTTATTACTATATTGCGGTCACCTATGATTACATGATATTATTGTGTTGTTTTTATCATCTTGTTGCTGCCTATGAGCTTGTTTTGGCCTCAACAGACACTAACGCTGAAGGGTTTTGGAGCCTATATTTTGGTTAATATTACCGTGCCTTTGAGCCGAGCAGACCATACCTACGAGATGGGCAGGGTGTACCTACAAGGGAGTAGTTACATTATATTATTGTGCCTTCTGCCCGGGCATACCATACCTACGAAATGGGCAGGTTGTACCTATGGGGCAACAATTATATTATATTACCATGCCTTTGAGCTGGGCAGACCATCCCTATAGGCCGGGCAGACCATACCTATGGGATTGGTAGGCTGTACCCACGGGGAAGAACTTATATGGTGCCACCAAGCTTCAGAGTTGTATTGATTCACGACACATGTACATTTGGACAATTCAAATTAAATCATCATTAGGGTCCAAATGAGGGGGCCAGTATGGGTATTTAGCAATTGTTTGCACTTGTTAGGACTTATGGCGATTGAATGTTATTTGTACCTATCGGGATTATAAGGGCTAGGTTAGGTTATTGTTTTCTCTATGCTTTAGATGGTGTCTTATTGCATAAAGGTAAGTTATTGTACTTTTTTTTACTCCTGCACTTTTGTTCAGTCCTTAAACTTCAGTTTTAATTTTAAGTTTGCCTTACATGCTCGGTACATTATTTCGTACTGATGCGCCATTGCATAGGGATGATGCATTCATGCCTGCAGGTCCTGAGTGATTACCAGATAGACGTGTGGGGTAGCATAGCCAAGGTTTCAGTGGGTTGGTGGACTCTTTTCTTTCCAGGGGTCGCCTGAGTCTTAGAGGTTTGCACTTTTTGCTGTTTATAGCATTTTGGGTAGGTTGGGGCCCTGTCCCACAAGGTATTGTATTCATAGAGTCTTGTAGACTAGTCAGTTAGGTTGCATAGCTACGATGGTCGCCATATTGGCTTTGTATGATTATTAGTTGTATCTTGTTAGCTAATTGGGCCTTGTTGTTCTTTTGTTGGCAGTTTAGTGGCTCATTGGCCTAGTTTAGATTGTGTATACATGTTTTTAGATTTTATATAGAGATAATGGTGGCCTTGACGGCCCCAATAGCATTTATTCTTTCCTAGATATCATGGAGGCCTTGACGGACCAAAAAGGACTTATGTGCTACCCAGTTATTTCTTTATGAATGGTTGGGAGTAGTTGTTTTCTCTCTAGAGCTGTTGACAGAGGCCTTGCCATTCGAGGGATAATTTTTGAGCCGAGATATACTTGATTGGGTTTTTAGTAGGTGCCATCATGACCATGTTTTTGGTTGTGACAATTGTCCTATCTTTTCGTGTTTCTTCATCCATTTACTATGTAACTATGGGCCCGAGGCCTTAGCTCGGATTTAGACAAAGTTCAAGGTTAGTTGATTTATTTGGAGGGTGCTTTTTCCTTGTTTGTTATGTATGTATGTACATATACTCTCTATGGGGGCACTTGTATATATGTGAATTCATGTACATGGCTTATGACGTGGTTTAAAGGAGAAAATTTGGGTTTTCGGGCTTGAAAAGAGTTTTCGCCCCCTTACTACATATTTCATGTTTTTAAAAGGGAATTTGTTTCACCATACTACTGACTTTCAACTTTTCAACTAAAAGGCCCTATTTTTTGCTAATTTGATTTAGGGGACTCATATTTGTTTACTATTATGTTCGACTGGGATTCTAAACTCATGCTTATTTACTATTATGTCTAACTTGGATTCCAGGATCATGTTTACTCACTGTTATGTCTGACTGGTATTCTAGACTCATATTGTATAGGCCTCATACTGCATTGCATCCATCTCATGTCGCATCACATTTCATTCCTTCTTGTTTCTACTTGGAATGTCTATTTTGTTTTGACATTTATTGTTATCTTCTCTGTTAGACGGATTACTTTCTTGCTTTTAGTTTTCTGTGATGACTAGATTTAGGTGGATCCTGATAGGTAGTCTATTTTCCTGTTTCTTATGTTATATATCATCTTTCTGAGCTCAGTTGGCCAATGATGCCTACTGAGTACCCCGTGTTTTGGTACTCATACTATATTTTTGCATCTTTTTTTGATGCAACACCTAGTATGAGACACCCTTGTTGACCATCTACTTATTCATGGCCCGCTGCTATTCGTATCATAGTGAGATCCTAGCGCTTGAAGATCTTATTTCCTTTCATCTATTCATATTGTCTATATTTCTTATTTTTGTAGATAGTAGCACCTTGTATAGCATTATTTCTGTACTTACATTCTCTTGTACTGGTGACACCAGGTCCGGGGTTTGGTTCTTGTATAATTTTTTATCGTTTTTACTCTCTTTAGGGCCTTTTTGTATATTTTGTACTGTTATGTATATATCTCTGATGTTGGCCTGCATGTTGCCATTATTTCTCTTCCATTACTTATTTAAATACTTATTTATAGAATCGTATTCTTGGGTTGGCTTTCCTACTAGGGGGTTTTAGTAGGCACCATTATGGCCCAACTTTGGGTCGTGAAAGAGTGGTATCAGAGCTTTAGGTTCACTGGTCTTACCAAGTACAAGATCAAATATCTAGTAGAGCCTCACGGATAGCCATGATGACGTGTGTATCCTATTTGCAGGAGGCTATAGGGCATTCTTAAGAAAAATTTCCATCTTGATTGATTCCTTATTGTGCGTCCTTGACTCTATCAACTTCTGAATATCTTTTGTTTCACTCTTTCTCGGATGGTTTGGACGAGATCAGCGGCAAGTGAGGATGAGGCCCCTGCGCCTACAATTAGAGCCCCAACTAGGAGATGGGACATAGATCGACCCATAGGTAGAGGTAGGGCACGTGTTGTGGCACAAGCTTGGGCCCAGGCTAGGG
This sequence comes from Jaltomata sinuosa, assembly GCA_003996215.1. Classification (NCBI taxonomy): domain Eukaryota; kingdom Viridiplantae; phylum Streptophyta; class Magnoliopsida; order Solanales; family Solanaceae; genus Jaltomata; species Jaltomata sinuosa. The sequence continues at coordinate 18,570 of QJPP01004772.1, forward strand.
CACCATGACTAGAGCTAGATATTATGGTGGAGGAGGTTCAGTATGAGCCTGAGGGTATGGGGCCAACCCAACATCTAGCAGGTTTTGTGGCTACACCAGTCTTATAGGACATGCTGGTTCATATTCTTAGGTTGTTGGAGGGCATGTCATAACCCTAGGCTTTACCAAGTACTCTGGTGGTTCACAGGTTAGGGATGAGGCTCATACTTTGGCCCAGGCAATGGCACAGTGTTAAGGAGCACAGCCTGCTACTGCGGCTCCCCGATTACAGGTGTTACCTATTCCATCAATTGCTCTGCTTATTCTAGCTAGTCCTGCTATGTCTTCAGAGGAGCAAAAGATGATGGGTAGGTTCATTTGACTAGGTCCTTCGAGGTTTTCAGGTGCTCCAGGAGAGGACGCCCATGAGTTTCCACTCAGTTTCCATGAGAGGTTACATAACCTCGACTTGGTTGAGTCATATGGAGCAGATTATACTGCTTTTCAGCTAGATGGTATATCTAGATAGTAGTGGAAATCTTATACTTCTTGTAGACCAGCTGGGTCACCTCATATGACTTGGGCTTAGTTCTCTAAGGCCTTCTTGGGTATATACCACACAGTATGAGAGAGCTATTGAGGGATAAGTTAACAAGATTAGAGTAGGGCTCTATGTCATTTTCAGAGTATAAAGTCCACTTCTATGAGTTGGATAGGCATGCCATGATGATTCTGCCTACCAAACAGGATAGGGTGTGTTGCTTTGTTATAGGGTTGAGTCTACAACTTTTGTTGGCTTCAGAGCACCTAGTGGCATTCGGGTCGAGCTTTCTTACCATTGTTGATCATGCTCGCACCATTGAGGAAATTTGTTGCAAGGCCTAGAGAGCTGATGACATTCAAAAGAACTCTCCTGAAGGAGGTGGTAAAGATCACCATGCAAAACAATAAATAAGACAACGAATATGGGGGTTGAATCCTTGGAGAATGGGAGGATGACTTGTCACTAAATGTCAAATTTTAATTCACTAGAGTGAGCAATTGTTCGAACAAGAAAAATTAAAATTATGGGAAAAATGTTTGGGAAGTCACAATTTGCAATGTAACAAGAAATAATTTAAACACAATTGATTTAATAAAGACAAGGAAGAGTAGGGGTGTGTTTTCGATGGGGTCTTACAATGGGATAGGGGTTGATTAATCAAACAATCTTTCAATTAATAGCATGTGTAGCTTGGTTAAACTATACTTAATAGTTTTTCAACCTACCAAACATATTTAGTATGGTTTTTGCTCAAGCCTCGTAGTTTAATATCAAACCAACCAATTAATGCTTGGGTGAGTCAAACTATCTCTAGATTTGACTCTCATATAAGTATTTCCTATAATCAAGCTATTTCTAGCCTTAATTTATGGTGGAAATCTCAAATCCCCACTATTAAATTCTTATCCAATCTATGAGCACCTTCTTCAAGGAAGTACAAAATTAGTAAAGCTAAATCAATATTTGCAACCATCAATTTTATAATTAAAATATGAAGAACTCAATAGACTCATACTTAATAATAAATTATAAGCTTAAATAATCAACACCCATTCCCAATTTCATTACACCCATCATGCACACACCCCTAGAATAGAATTTAGCTACTCATAGAAAAGGAATAAGTGAAGATACCAAATGGATTTTCCAAAATTCCATTCATTATGCAAGTTAAGCTCAAATTCATAGCTCAAAATTGTTTACAATAGTGATTCTACTAGAGAAGAAGAAGAGAGAAAGTGTATTCTATCAACTATCTTCCTTGGGAAAGCAAACACTACTCAACAATAATGGTACAGATCTCAAAAAGGGTTTCAGAACCTTCTAAAATGCTCCATACATAATTGGAAAAAATTTCCCTTAAGGGCATGTGCAAAATGAAGGTCAAAGACACCTGCGGCCGCCCCTTGGTATTTGTGGCTCGCAAGTGCCAAACTTCCCAGGCAGTGATGACCAACAAGGTGTGATGTTAGGTGCGAAGGGAGGGGCGATCAACCCTGGTGTTATATGGCTCGCATATAGACGACTGCTCAAGCAGTGTCTGATCCTTCATGTGCGTTGACACTTGCAAAATACAGGTGTCCTCTTATGGATCGCATGTCACTTTACCCCCTCTTAGCAGATTTTTTCCCGTTTGATCATGTGCGTACTTTAACTCTATTTTAAGCTCTTTTGGATTGAAATCATTTTCTTTCTTCATTTGACTCATAGTTCCGGCATTTATGATCATAAAGGAAATAAGTACCTCTAATTCTCATCAAAACATGGCAATAATTCAAGAATAAAGGCTCAATAAGTTGGTAGATTACTAACTTATCAAACCCCCAAACATGAACTATTTATTGTCCTCAAGCAAGACACTCACAAGGTAAGGATTGAAGTAGATTCTCAAAACAAAAAGGAGAAGGTTGTACACAAGATTATATCGACTCAAAAACAAAATGACTCAACTATGATGCTCAGCTCAATTGGTAACACCATAATCTCAAGGCAAGTACTCATTTCAAAAATTATATCCAAAGATTTCATTTTTCATTCAAAAGCAGGGGGTTTGTCATTCAAAACAAGATTATCAAGCTTCTCAATTCATTGGCATTGACTTTCAAGGTTTGCCTCGAGATTCGCCACATAACTTGTCTCATTCATTTATCTCAATTGAAATAGAGACTTCATTATTCATTTCAAATGTGTGATGCTACTTACAATAAGAGAGAGTCCTACTCACGACCATGCAAATTCATAACAGAGGGATTATAAGAGAACATGAAGACTCTCACTCGCTCAATGAAGTTCGAGTGCACACGCATTAAACAATAGGCTTTCCCTTCATATAATTTGCCACTAATGTAGAGTTACCAAGCTCGAAATCACTAAGGACTTGTGGGCAACAACGTTGTCTAGGGTTAAGGTGAAGATTTCATTTCGCTCAAGAGGTAAACCTCCCTAATGCTATTTGTAATCATTCAATGCACCGCTGACATTTTCAAACATTAACTTTACCTTATTTCTCCCTCTCACAACCCAAGCTTCCCTTTCAACTTATTTATTCAACATCCTTTTGTTAAACTCATTTGATAGAACCAACTTCTTCCTTTCTTTTCCATTCATTCACTACATGGAACATTTTTGAGCAATTTTCATTTTAAGCATAAGGTGCTACCTTGAATTAAAGCACAACTTCTTTTCTTCTCCACATTTTGTGCGTACACCCCCAAACTTAGGCTTTTGCCTATGTCAACAATTCAATCCCCCCCAAACTTAGGATTTTATCATACATTTCACTTTCTAGCTATTACGGAGGATGGATGCAAATATGGAGGATCCAAAAAGGGTTAAGGTGTCTAACAAGGTGCCAAAGAAAGGTTACAAGCTTAAAGGGGCTTACTAGGATCAATGTTAAAGGAAGTCAATTTGGGTAAAATAACTATTCAAAAAGGGCCTAAGGTCATCTTCCATGCTTGTTAACGTCTAGGATTTTGCCTTGAATCATATTCATAGAACGTTTTAGACAACATGGATACACAAGAACAAAGTAAAACCTTACCATACTAGGCATCACAACACAAGAATTTCACAACTAGTCTCTAAAATCAATTGGGACAAATAACTTTTAACAAGCTATTACGAGTTCTACACACTCATTTGTGAATTGATCAAGCCAAACAGAGAGTGTGCAAGTCATGACAAGAGAATGCTTTAGCAAAAAAAAATTTCCCCTATTTCCTTTAATTTGCGAATTTCTTACCAAGAAAGTTTTTGGTGGACCCATTTTGAGACAAGCAACACACGGACTCAATTAACACTAAAACTTGGTATTTTCCCTTATGAAAGTCACTTCTCAATCTATTATAGGAAAATAACAACCCGATTTGACACAAAAATAAATAAAAGAAAATATTTGCTCCTTGGGGAAGAACTGTGGTATGAAAAAAACCCTTAGAGTTTATTTGACTAATCTACTATTAACAAGGCAAAAACAAGTTATGCGCTCATAGATCAATGGAGAACAAGCCTGGCATAGGCACTAAGCGTATTTTCAAGGCACGGGTAGTGAAACAATTATGCGTGTAGGACTAATCCGGTAATATGACAACTCATACAACATAGAATAAAAGAATCAAGCCTGACAAGGGTGCAATATAAAGCATATCACGCTCGGCGAGAGCATACATAACTATTCAAAATATGCCCGACAAGGGCCTAATAATGATCCACAATTGTCTAAATAGTAACTACACCCCAACTGAAATGCAGCATTGTCATCAATGCTCAAAAAGTGATGAAAATAGAAGAAGGGCAGAAACTCCCTTAAGATTCTAAGAATTATGACACCTTCTTCGTGAATAATATCGATGTTGCACTTTTGGAGGCCTGGTTGGTGGTGGAATATATGCGTGTTTGAGGTCTATATGAAAACCTTTCATCGATGAAATTGATGGGTCCCATCTAACCTAAAGGGGGCCACAAGGGTCAAAACTTCCCATTTATCTGGAAGTGTCATCAACTCATGATATGAAGGAGGTAGGGAGGCCCAACTGGGTCTAGTATGAGGATATCAAGTGACCATGGGAGATAGGTGAAATTCCAGCTGATTTTGCACAAGTTGGTTTGTATACTATGTGGCATGCACATCTGGTTTAACCTCTTCTCAGATGTTGGATGTCTCCACATTATCTATTAGTGTCCCACCTACACACCAATCATCGGGAGTATTCCTTCTTCTAGGAGGTGAGACCAAAGTAGGAGCCGATAAATTCATATCCAAATGTGGGACCTTTGTGGTGGTTTTGGGTACTGTTTTCTTGATTTCACAAATATCCTCTTTCACTGTGTCAATCCATGCATAAAGTTTTCTCAAATTAGCTATTACCAGCTTTAGAGCAGATTTGATAGCATTATGAATTATGGCTTGGATATCTCTAGCTATCTTGTGCAGAAGATTGTCATTTCTACGTGCCATATGAGCAATCTTGAGTAACACACTAGAGAAGTAAGTGGTCGGTTCTTGAGGTAGTTGAACTGATTGGGTGACATTATGGTTGTATCTCGATACCTCAAGGGTAAGAGTAGGACTCTCTAGATGAGCATGTGAAGTGGTGGGGTTAGGGCTCATACCTTCTGAAACATTTTGATTGGTGGAAAGCCTTATCCTCTTGATGGATGGAACATCTTTATCCCTCATAGTGGATAAATTAATTATGCCCTCCGCTCGATAAGTTTTGTCCAATGTCTAAAATAGAGGACACTTTGCTTGTAGACACATATTAATAATGAGAATAGGAAAGGGCAAAGAGGTGGATTAGTGTCTAGATTTTCTTTTGAATTGATTTGCAATAATTTCCCCCTCATAGATGTGAATACTAGAAAAATGCATGCGATGTGAATAGCAACCTCAGTGGAAACATGGATGGTGTTCTTTGATGGAATGATCCTTATGCAAATGAAGTCTAACCATATCCTGGCTTAGAACTTAATATCCTGATGAGAAATCCAACCTTTAGATACTGCCTAAAAAGGTTGGACGTCAGCAATGACACTGGCTACCCAAGAATATTGGTTTTCTTGTGAAGCAACACATTGGGCAAATCCCTATGGTGAGCGTGGTGCCTCACCCTAGAATAGAGAGTTAACGGCCTCGAGAGTAATGTTAATCTCTTTGCCCCGCACTAGGATAAATTGTAGATATGGCATTTTACATATGGGGCCCTTATGCTTCTGAATATCTTGTTTGGCTCGGTAAGAAGCATAGAATTCTCGTACCAACTCTGAGAGATAAGGACTGGGAACTTGAGCAAATTGATCCCACACTGGCTTATAGAATTGCTTTTCTTTATTTGGGAGCTCATTCTTGAAGGAATATATATCCAGCCCAGATTCTTCTGTAATAGCTCGCTGATCACGAAAAGTGAGATAATAATCCTCCACCCCCTTAAGGCCAAATCGAATTTGTGATTCAGATGGCCCTGCATTTTGCATGGGTAAAGCAGGGTGTGCAGATGTTGAAGCTCCATTTATGGATTTTCCTTGTCTTTTGCGCCTACAAAAAGTCATAGTCCTACAAACATATGTAAGTACCAGGAAACTGTACATGACTTTTTAGGAACTAAGATATTATAAGAAGTTAAAGAAAGAAATACAAAGAAATAGAATGCATAACAGAGGAAAAAAGCACCACATGTACTTGTCACGTGCCATTCGCAAGTGTTGACTTGCACTTTGCATGTGACTTTGCACATGCTACTAGTATACCTAAGTGACGGTGTTAGCATAGTCAAAGAGATGTGTGATTGGCATGCGGCAACTCATATTCTGTATGTTCCTTTGCCCTTGCTAACAGTGAACTAGCCTCTTTAGTCTTCACCTGTGTTGCCATATGCATTTTGGAGGTGAAGACATGTGAAACGCATGTGAGGAGCAGTAAAAAAACCTCAACTCTCCGCTATCACTTGCATTGCACATGTGGTTCGCAAGGCAACATCTATAGCACGTATGTACGTAATAGGAAAAAGACGCAATTAAATAATTAAATCATGGAAAAGGTTAGTTGACCAATTTAACCAACTTATTTGGGTACTCAGAATTCCCCGAAAAACATCATACTCAAACAAGACCCAAACATTAAGAGGTATACACTTAACGATTTTTCTTAAGAAGGATATTACCCCATTTATCATCAGGAATATCAAGCATCATAATAAGCATACCAAGCAAATTCAAATGTAATTAAAATTCACTCCACTCAATCAAAGCACTCATTGAACAATGTATAATCAATTAAAACAACACATGGGCGCAATGATATAGATAATTCCAACCCAACACAAATAATACTCAACAAAAACTTACAAATATGACGATTTGCATCATCACAAGTGGGTTACACAGAGTTCAACCAAAAATTTGAAATTATAGGCTACAAATTATCACAATCAATATGCATAACTTTTAAAACACGATCTACCAAGTTTTTCACAAATAACAACAATAATAGGCCCCAAATGTGAGGTTCAAAAATCAGATCTCACCCAAAAAATAGTATGGTAGAATAAACTAGCATGCTTCACAACTAATATTCCCAATCTACTTAAAAATAATGATTTAACATTAGGGAACTTACCACAAGTGAAAAAGAGAGATTTAGGAGTTAAAATTTGAAGCTTTAAGGCTTAACAATGGTGACCCAAAAATTTTTGCCGGAAACGTAGGTAGTGACAATAGTGTACTGGTGGTGGAGTAGTAGGGAAGGGGAAGGAGATTGTTGAGAAAAGTTTGGGAGATTGAGGGAATTTTAGGAGATAATAATGGAGGTTTTATGGAGAGTTATAGAATAAAAAATAACGGGGGTGACCGTTTAAGGAGAAAAAGAAGAAGAGATGCGGGTCAAATTCCAGGTCAGGTCAATCAACGGGTAGGTCAAAATAAATCCAAACGTACATGTGCTTGTGACTCAACATGCAATTCACAAATGACCATGTGCATTCTGCATGTCACTTTGCAAGTGATGATTTTCAGCATTGTTGTTTCCACTGTTCTGGATTGACATGCAAAAGCATGTGCGAGACGCAAACCTGCAAGGGCATTTTTCCCTTCCACTCGCAAGTGCAATCTGATTTTTCTTTTTCTCTTCAGTGCAATGTCAACAGAGGCGACGCCACCTGTGGCTCCGAATCGCCACATGCAAAATGCATGTTACGGCGCACATGCCCTCCAAAAATTTTCTTCCACTTAGCCACTTGGCTTATCTAGTAGACTGTTTTTAGCTTTCACATGTCGAGAGGGATAAAACCTTTAGCTTTAGCAAGTAGTACTACTCATATGTTTTCGGATAGTATAACCGATTATATGATGTTCTTTTTGCTCTTGGAGTAAGAAAAATATGTTTGAAAGGTGCGTAGCGGGTCTAGCAGAGATTCATTCAGTGAACGTGAACAAGTTGGATAGGCCAACGTAGGTTCTTTATTTGTCCAGCCCCAGGATAGTGGTTGATTGGTTCTAACCTCCCATAGTTGCGGGCTCATATGTATCGCTTGCTCTTTATCGACTGGAGAAAGTAATAGTTTGGCTTGGACGCGTCTTAACATACTCTCCTCTAGCGCCAATGTCGATGAATCAAAGGTGTCTATTTATGGTATGGAATAGGAAGAGCAAGAATGGAACCGCTATCACTTGTCCTATCATCCGTGATGAGCTTCTTTCATTCGTCAGTATGGGGTAGGTAGAGTCCTTTGCTCGTATGCTTGGCATTACTATAGTCGCACCAGTCTTCCTTCCTTTATAGTGCACATGAAACGGAAACCCTAATAGAGACTACCCAGATGGTGATCAAAACTCTTCCTTCTATGATTCACTATCAATTGATTCGCGCATGAACGAAGCTTTAACGGAGCATGTACGCGATGATCAAACACGGCTTTGCCAGCTACCTGTGATAGGAAAAATAAAACTTGATCAGATAGTTCGTGTGGGTCATTTCCCACCTCCCCTTTGATCTTTCCCTTGTCATGTAGGTAAAGCTAGAAGAGCATCATTGGCCCGACAACTGACAAGCAAACCTTCCATTCTTATGTTTACATCATTTCTCTCTTTCTTACATTGACCGAACAAAGGTTTCAAATGAGCATCCCATGGGGTAGCCATAGCTTGAACCTTTCTTCTCGCAGTCAGCTATATAACTCAGGCAGCAAAGGTTTGAGCAGGATGGCGCTTAGTCTTCCTCGTCTCTTTCGGGTGGGCCGCGGGAATAGCTCTTCTAGCATCAGCATAGATTGACCAGAGACTGGGAGTAGTCGTCATCTTTTTCCATAGTAGTCATCCAGCAAGAAAGGGAAATACCACTTAGCGCAGTGGAATAGGAAAGAGAGCGTCGAGCACAGCTTTCGTGGAACCAGAAATCTTTTTTCGTTTATTGGGAGACTGAATGAAAAAGGCTTTGTCAAGCAGGATTATTATCACGTCGATCGACAGTTGAGAAATACTATCTCCGGGGCCCTCACTTTAGGGCTATCTTTCACCATTGACAGACATGGTTCAACATGTCAGCTACGCTTCCTCTTCTAGAACAGTGACAGCCTAGTCTGATTCCCCCTTCCAAAAATGCCACAACTCCTTCTATCACAACCCAAGAAAATAGGGCATTCAAAGCATCAATCTCATTCTATGCTCTATGCTATCTTCCTTAGACTTTGACTATTAATTCATGTGCACAAACCTCCCTTACAAAGGAAAGCAGTAAATGTCCCGAATCGAAGGGCTCTTCTTTCTTTGATTTGAAAAGAAGGTGAGAGCCTTAACCCTCTGGTCTGTGGGTAAACCCTTCAAAGATAGAAAGCCAGTGTCCTCTTTGAAGAGTTCTTAGGTGAAAGGATCGCTAGCATCCAAGGATGATCTGAGCTGAGGTCTACCCCCAAAGGGATAAGGAGCAGAGCAACTGGCGTAAAAAGAAGGGATAGGGGCCATACTACATAGCCTCTCTTTCGTACAAAATTTCCTAATTTTTCACTCTTATTACATTCAGTTTGAGATGAAAATTAGATAGTCTCATTCAAACAAAGAAAGATAGGTAATGGACTCTATCTAAGACTGAGACAACATAGGTGAAAGAGGCTTAGGGGACATCTAGATGATTAAAGATCAAGCAAGCGGATGCAATCAAAGAGCATCACCACTTTCTCTGTCTCGGACTTTTTTGACTACTTCGAATGGAATGCTATGGGAAAGGGGTTAGACTATCTATCAGAACAAGCAAATTTCCCTTTAGCCACTCGCGAATGGGCATCAAAAAGGAACTCGCACTAAAACCTCAAGGAAGATTGAATCCCATAGAAGTTAAACATCAACTCAAGAAAGCGATAGGCAAATGGGGATAGGCCCGAAAAAGGCATTTCCCCTTAGACGAGTAATATGACCACTAGCCTTCAAGCCCATTCCCTGAGACAGGACTTCGACCGCTCTTAGTTCTTGGACCGAATGGAAAATATGCAAAGCTAAGAGAGAGGTGGAAGGCTTACACAACTGAAAGAACAGAAGGTCGCTCTACGACAACAACTAAAGCAAAAGAAAATTCAACCTTAGCCGATTAGAAGGCTAGCATAATAGCTAAAAGAAAAGTCTATGGTGATAGACCCCAAAGAAGATACCCTTGCACCTTAGTCGGATTCAAACCAAAAGCCATTGCGCATTTAGCCCACTGGGAGGACTCCCTAGAAATTCCTTGTTTAGAGAAAGTTGTACAATCAATGAAAAGAGCAGACAATACGATTACTGAGGGTGAGCAGTCTCACATTCTCGAGGAAAAGCAGATGGTGAAAGACCTGGCAAGCACATAATCTCGATCGGGCCTTACTCACTCAACAAGGCAGAAACTTCACTCGCCAAGGAAAGAAAATCGGGAATTTTTAGGGAGAAGGATTTGGCCCTGACTGATAAACTAACAAAAGGAAAATGAAATGCAACTCATCCGAATAAGACCAATTGGCATAGGCCATAGACAGAGAGGATGAAAGAAAGACATAAGAATTTCCCCCTGAAGCTAAAGGGGCCTCTCTACATAAGGAAGAAGAAGGCAAGACTAAGTAATTTAGTTGTTTTCTATTTCCATTCTGCCTTCACCATGCCTACCCTATAAAAAGGATTCTCCAACTGATGATTTTTCTGTTTCGGATGTAAAGTCTTAGGCTTCCATTTTTGTTCTAGGTTTTCTTTATTCGCCGGGGCGCTCAGTTCTTTCCTGTTCCCAGAGCCGAGGTATTGTAGTGCAGCTCCTACTGAAGGCTGCTTTGTTTGGGAAGACGTGCTCTTGTTGTTTTCTTGCTGCTGCAGCCTCAATACAATTCTGGCTATCCTCTCTCTTCTTTTGTGTGCAGCCCATGATGTTTTGATCCTTTCTTTCTTGCTTTATCACTTTTTTTGAGGGCCTCCCAGACCCCATTGTCAATAGTGTTCTTTAGTGGGAGGTATGTCTCGGTTAATGCTTTTGTTTCAAAATAAAAGCATCTGCTCTTTCGGCATCTCTTTCGCTTGTACAGTAACCTCTTCTTTCTCAAAAAGAAAATTTTGGAACCCGGTCTTGACACCCCTAAAAATAGCAATAGCATGAATCCTAAGCTACGACACGCGAAAGAATGGTTCCATGAATCATGGACGGATCTTAACAGATTTCCCATCAGAGGACTACTACGACTACATCATCGTTGAGGTGCCCCGATCTGAACATGCCAGGTTGGTTGACAAATCAAAGGGCAAAGCAAGGGGGAGGGGGCAGCCGGAAAGTATAGTTCCTGAGGTTCTAGAAAATAATAAATAGGAGCGTAGGTACATACAAACCTGACGCATGGGATAAGAATTATTTTTTGGGCGATCAACCAACCCCAACACTGACTAGGCTCGGAGCGAGTTTGCATATTAAGTAAATAGAAAGAGAGAAACCTACTTTCGCTCGGTTGGTTATGATAGACCAAAGAAAGGCACTAATAGAGTATAGCAAGCTGCTCGTAAGATAGAAATAACTTGATTGCAAGCGTACCAACCAATAGCTACAATACCATATTCCACCAGTCATATTGATTTGATTAGCTTACTTTTTGCGACAAATTTCGTGTACGAAAATTAATAACTGCAATCACGAAACAAATGTAAAGATAAAGATTTTCTTCTTTCAGTGAAGCTTAAGCTGTTTTGTCTTTATGTGCATTCCTTTTGTTTAAGACAACCTGCCATCCAAGGGAAGGATCTCAAGTCCGAGTGGAAGGCTATCCCACAATCCTTCATGAAAACCCTTTTTAAAGCCTATATCATGTCGTTTAAGGCACAATAACCATCTTCTATGTTAGATTCATCATTGGACCTTGTCACATGCCGAAAAAGACATTATAGCGACCATCCTGGGCCTTCCACGATTGTTGACCTATCTCAGACCGGGGAAGACGTTCTTCAAGATAGGACATACGGTACAGAAAGGATCATCTAAGGATTTTGTCTGGACAGAGATGTGTCTTTCCTAAGGAAGACGATAAAAACAAGAATTTTCAGAATACATAAGACCTGCTTAGGAAAGTCTCTATCCTTCTCTTACAGTCAATCATTCCTAAAGTCAAGACATTTAAGACAATAAAGGGGAATCTGCTATCTGATTCCCCTGTAGGCCCCATCTCCATTAAAGTATTAGCCAGTGCTTCTTTCCGCCGATTAGATCTGTGGAATCCAACCTTAAAGGTAAACTCTATGAATCCTATAAGAAGAGAGGTTGTCTGGGACAGGGAGAACCTTTCCGGAAATACAGATTCCATATCCAAAATGTTCGAAAGGAACCTTTGATATCTGACCCCACGTGGAACCTACCCTAAGAGAGGTTTTCGAGACAAAAACTGGTCATTCTGTAGATCCGAGATAGAACTCCGATCCTGCAACTCCTTCCCTTGATAGCCTTGAGTTGTTGGTTACACCGCACCGTAAAATGACTCTCTGGGAAATCCAGATCTTTCTCAGCAGGGACAGTACCAAGGATATCAGGGTTAGATAGCTTTTTTTCTCTGGAAGTCTAAATTCTTTCCAATCACTCGGGAAAGCCTATACCCGAAAGAGGGAAACCCTCTCATTGCTTTCCATTGCAATATCAGAAACCGCAGGAAAGAAAGCCCCGGCCTAGTATTTTATTTTGATCAGCAGAAGCCGAACCAAACCCTAAGCAAAGAAGGGATGTGCCTTAGTTCAGTCTCGAGGATGGGATAATAGGGGCGTAGCACCGAATATGTAGGAGTAGTCTCACCCAGTAGATGGACAAGCAATTAGTACCAATCAAGGAAGCCTTGAACTCTAGAGCTTTCTTTCCTGATGGAAGAAAAGGAGACGAATATAGCTAAACAGATGTAGTAGAAAGAACGAAAAGCCAAAAGTCAAGGTGCATAGCGGTCTTTTCAAGAATAGGGGAGTACAAAATAAGGGTTTGCAAGACAAAAGAGAGTCCTCTGGAACTACGGACAAGGATATTTTACTCAATTCCCCTCTTACTATTTTGAAAAGCAGAATAAAATGAAATTCCACCAGTGTGTATGTAAGACAACCAACATTCTCTATGTTCAATTGGGCAAGCCAGAGAAAGACTTCTATGTGGGACTGGCTATCTCCTACTTTAAATAGAGAAAATCCCTGGAATTCTCTGATATCGGGGATTCTGTCTAAAAAACTGCGTATTGCGATCTCCGCTGACGATCGTTCTTTTCTTTTCATAAGATCTATTCTTGTGCTAGAGCGTTAATATAGCTTTTCTCTTTTATATGGGATAGGGCTTTGGAGAACTCCTAGAATGGGATTCCCCTTATGTGATATCCTAACTAGTACCAGTCTAACTAAGAGTCATCTGCTAGGCCAGCTTCCTGTAAGTAAGCCAGTGTTAAAGAAGAGGGCTAAGGAAAAGCAAAAATTCATTGTGATAGATGCAGGGCCAATTAATTTCCGCCAATTGTAGCGGTGAGTGCTAAGTACTTTCGATTAAGAGTTTGAAGGATTTCTAGAATAGGAATAGGCTTTTTCTTTAGAGTAAGACTCTTTGCTTGCTTCTTTCGGCCAGCTCAGCGGATGAGTGGCTGTATTCGACACCTCTTTCTCCTACGGTTAGTGCACTATTTGAGATAGTGGAAAGGGGGTGTAGCGATAGAAAGTTTTGAATCAATAATTCCTCAAAAGTCATTGCTAGTACATTTTATACAGTTACTGCTTTACCTTAGGCCTCAACTAGCAATCGTAAGGCCGACATGTCTTCATCCCAAAATAAGAGATGTAGAATCTCTTTGAAAGGTAACTTGAATTAGCAGTCAGACTGTGAACCATTGTCACTCGTTAGGCCTCCCAATATAATGGATTTTAAGGAGTGAAACTTAACTCTAAGGAGAGGAGGTGACTTTCGCCTATCTATAAGGACAGTTGGAGTTGATGGTCCTAGTTTTGTTAGAGTAAGAGCTCTTGCTGGAATGCCTTCACCACCAGATATTGCATCAAGAGCTTCTATTGCATCAACTTTTATTGAACACTATACAATTTCGAAAAGAAGGAACTTTGCCGTTGAGAGAAAAAAAAAGGCAATTACTTCACTTTACTCGAGCTAATCAGGCTTGATGCTGGGAATAGAAGAAGATTTGATTCATCAATAGGCGAAGAAGGAATATATATTTCCAATATCTACTATTATCTTCTCACCTTATTCAGTCTTGATGGCAGATAGTTCAATGTACGCTCGATTGCTAGTAGTTTGAGGGAGAGTTCGAAAGCTTTGCTTTGATTCAATAGGTAATAGAGAGCAAAGATAAGCGCATCATCACTATACTTAAAATGAGACTGCAGTTATTACCCGAATCTAAGGTAAAAACCACGTCTGTGCCTAATACAGAAGGTAACAGGGAACTTCTTCAGCCGAGTTTCGATGCCACCCACGTTGTTCATTGGAAAAACACCCGTTGGTTGTCGGATAAAGTCAATATCTGTGAGAAGCTTCCTTCTCATCCGAAGCAACGAGAGAATATACTGACATTTCCAAGAGTTGAATCGTCAACTGCAACACTGACCTCCCCAGCATTATTGCTGTTGATCCTACCTGTACTGTAGGAAGAGAAGGACCTATTGCGATGGGGATATAATGCTCCACATGGAACACGAACTGAATCATGGACCATGTCCAGACCCGGTGATAAGATAGGAGCCGAGCCACCTAACCTCCACCTTACCTTAGGTTGTCCTTGTCAGAACCATAAATGAGAAAAAGGGGGAATGCCATTCCATTCTTAACATCTTTCGCAACCTTTCTTTCACAGGTGGCAGAATTCTAGACCATATAACCTTGCCAACTAAAGTGGCCTACTCTATCGCAGTAAGGTCTTAAGCGATCGAAGTGACCTAACCTGCTTCCATCTAAAAGGGCTCTCGGTCATCTATGTCATCTTTGGAACTCCTAAGTTTATGGGCCTAGCTCAACGAAAAGCAAGCCTTCTTCCCAGTTGCGATTAGGAACGTCCGTATAGCATCAGTCAATTTACTATCGGGGAATAGAATGGAGTGGACTAATACTCTATTCGACTAGAGGAAGAATCTTTATTAAATAGGATGCCTCCCAAGCGCCGAGGGGCTAACCATCATATTCTCAACTGGCTTTGCCTCGCTGCATACTTTCTTTTAGTATTTCTTACAGCTATTCTCAAATCACCCAAAAGTAGTGGAGAGGCGGACATTGAGCAGAAAGACTGACTTAAGACTTTATCATTCACACCGACCTGCTTTCATAAGCACTTGTTAGCAAGTTCGGAAGAAGGCTTTGAGGGGAACTAACTCTATGTGGCTCCGGTTCAGTACTGCTTCTCGCTTAGAATCTCTTCCAGTTGAGCTGTACTAACAGGATTAGGTAAAGTACAGATAATATGAGTGACTACATGCGAAAGCTTTTGCTTCTTCCTTTCCTTCTGCTGGCAAGTAGCTGTCCTTTTTTCCTGTAGTTCAGGATTCCCTCTCTAAACCCATATCTATTTAGTCAAAAGGCTAGTTCAATGGCTCTGAGGAAGTACTATAACTTGAATCAGTATCTCTAATAGGGAGATATCAGGCCTTCTGTGCGATATCGATCTTCTGTTTATGGTAAGCGGTCTGCCTTTCCCCTTACTAGATCAGATAGGGAAATTCAAAAAAGTACAGGAAAGGAAACCTTATTTGATGACCACTCCTCCTTCTAAATAGAGATAGGGTCTCCTATCAATCGATAGCTACTGCAGCTGGTGGAATAAATCTACCCGGAGATTCCGCTGGTTTTCAGATATAAACTCCAATTTCTCTTTCTGCTCATTGGGAGAACTCCCAATGGATTGATTTCCGGGAGTCCAGGTGGAAGTAGATGGGGACTAGGGAAAAAAAAACCTCCTTATCAGAATTGGTCTCGTCTGATGCATGGCCGATGAGGGAGGCTCCAGAAGGAGAAGAATCAAACGGAGACTCTGAGGGTTAGGGGATAGGGTTGGTCGAGAATTTCATTACCTAAGTACGCCACTATAGCCAATAAAAGGGTCATATCTTGTTGAAGAGGAAGTGAAAGGAGCGAGACCTTGTGGAGTAGGTACGGAAGGGGAGGCCTCTTCAGAGGTAGTTAAAACCCATTATTTCAGGGAGGCAACATAGGATCACATACCCTAATTAAGACCCGGAGGGAAGCTGGATCTACTCTAATGTAGAGTAGTTGTACTTGCCTTTTTCTTAGAGTGGATTGAGGAAGAAGTGGAACTCAGATGAGAACGTAGTCTTGCTGCATCTCTTGAAGGAGAAGGGGCTAACCTATCCAACAAATAAGCTGGATCCTCTGGAGTTAGATCGGCTGGAGTAGCTACTTACCTTACTGGTGTCCGAAGAAGTCTTTTGGTACAGATGTCATATGAGATGTGAAAGCGATTTCTGACTTAAAGACTACTAGTTGAAGTAGAGCCGACTCTAACATTCGACCAGAGAGGTCAGTGTTGGGAAAGAAAAGAATGGAATGTCTGTTCTAAAGAAGAAGGTTGCTTGATTATTCTTTTCAGGAGCAAGCCATAAGGACTCTGTAGATCGCGAGAATGCATGTTCTGATGCTTGCACGGGCTCATCTGCTTCCAACAATCCAACAAAGTGAGTTTCACTGAAGGGAGGTTAGCGAGATCCCAACTCTGAGGAAATAAAAGAAGCTCGACCATGAAAAGGCAAGTCAGGTTTCACCACATATGTGTAGTACCCGGCCCCACGCAAACGTGGACTCCCATGGCTTTCTTGGAAAAGAGGAGAGTATCCCTCTCTTTATATTAGCTCCTGTAGCTATGGTTAGGATAATCTATGTATCTTAAAAGGATCGTTAGAAGTCATATCCTCTATCTTTTATCCCCCAACATCGTGGTTGTTTGAACGCCTCTATTGTTATCTCCGGACGCTACGAATGCTAGTTCTCATCCGTTGTTCTCTCTTAACGTCCGGTCTGAAAAATCCTCTCTTTGAGAAAGTCCCCCCAACTTGGATTTACGGGGCTCACTTGCCCAATGGATGTTCCAATTACTAAGCTGACTACCTTCCCTGCCCTGGTAGCTCTTCAAGTGAGTTTTCTTTGCCTGCCCTCTATGACTAAAGTGAGTAATGGGATAAGGTTCTCCCTCCCCTCCTAGTAGTTCTGGATTGAGAGATCCAGGGTGCCTTTCCTTCGCTCTATTCCCAAGTCCTGGGCTAAGCTGAGCTTCAAAGTCGGGATTTCTTCCTAAAGCCAAAGTCCGGCCTCTTCCAATTTCCTTTCCTGCATTCCTTCCTAAAGGCAGGACTGGGTGGGTTAAGTTGCTCCCTCTTTCCTATGTACAGAGCTAAAATAAAGAATGATGAAACCTATGGCCAGGCATAAATAGAGGCATTCCTCGTGTGATTTCATGCTTCTGCTTCTTCCTGTGGATTCCCTACCCAAAGGGAAGGGGTACGGGACATAGGGACTCAAGCCAAGGCCTTTTTTAATTCTATCATGCCTATCTATGTGGCTCCCGACTCTAGTTCTATCATTTGATACTCGATCTGGCTAGACGCCCTTCCCTATGGAAGTTCTGTGAAGGATTTCAATCTGAGATTATATTAAAACAAAGAAGACTCTAGGTATAGCGTTGTGTCTACATTGTATGACTTTTTCTTTTTAGTACAAGTCTGGCTTAAAAATACAATTATTTAGCTTCCCCTACCTACGAGAAGGGGTCTCCTCCTATCAACTATCTTATTCAACAACAGATTCTTTGAAATTCAAAGTCTTAGTTCATAGGTTGCTCCAGATAATGAGAAAGGAGAGTAGCCCGGTGTGCAGATTAAGGGAGCACCTGGTGTGCTTCTTTATGAAAGATTCACCGGGCGGAAGTCCAATTGAGTATAGTGTGTGCCACCTGTTTGCTGATGGATAAGCGAACCGTACCGAGCTTGCCACTTCCTAACCCAGACTTCCAATTCTATCTGATTAGCCCATGGGCTGAATTGGTCCTTTAGGTGGGATTGATCCCTATACCCCTTCTCCCTCGGTTAGTATTCAGATAGTATTCACACAACCGTCCTTTCTCTTTTCTCTTTTGATTGGTGTTCCCTATACTTCCATTCTTCTTTTGGTGGAATTCTGTCTCACCTCCAATTAGCTTTTGGCCTCTATTCCGGAGGTCGGGCTTTATTTCGTAAGCGTAAGCTATATAAAGAGAGCCATTCTATGACTATGAAGGGTAAGCGAAAAAAGGAAATTTTTTTTTGATTTTATTATGTTATCCACTCTTTGTTCGACTTTACATCCTTTGCATATTTTTACATTCCTAACCATAACATCAAATAAACTCCATGAAAGTTTTGTTTGCATAATCCAATCGTTGTCCTTTTTGTTCTGTCACTTAATCTAAAACAAACATCGTGAATTCCCCTGCAAACCTCGTTTGTTCAATCACACGTGCACCTTAATCCTCATGTTTGTTATGTCAAATGAATATTGAAACAATGAAACAGGTGCAAGCCTTAATAAGCAGTTTTGAGAATCAATCACAGCAAAGAAAAACAAGAAAGCACATATGATAAATATTGAAACCCTACGGTCGGGTAGACGTGTCAGCAATAGTTGTCGCACCCTCAAAATCAATCTGGATGGGATAAACTCATCAATAAAAGGGCACCGAGACTCTCAGTATGTTCGTCAAGCTCCCCAGCAGAATAACATGGGATTCAGTCCCATACAGTTAGGATGAACTCATTAACAGGATGTTCTTAAACCTTCCAGTGAGATCCGCATGAGGGGATGGTTCATTCGAGCTCTATCAGAGGAGGAAAGATTTGTTGCTTTCATACTTCTTCTTCCAAATGCAGGATAACCCCAAGGGGTTGTGTAAGCCGCATTCCCAGAGCCTGCCCTACGCTTTAGTCGTAGTAGGTTCCCTATGGATGGTTCTGGAAAGGGATCGAAGAGAATGTAGTTCATTCAAGGCTCAGACAGAATTAGTTAGAAGCACCTATTTCTATTGATATTGACTTGATGTAATGCTCTCTTCTCTCGCCCGTAAACCATAGGAAACATCCGCAACAAATATCTTCAAAAAAGTTGGTTGGAGTTTGGGTAGTTGGTCGGAAAGTACCTAGTTCAGTGACGCCTATTGCCTTCGTCTTATTCAAATGTTATTGGAAGAATGCCTGAAATCTAGTCTTGAAGCAAGGAACCAATCGTCATGCTTAACATACACATTTTGTAGAACTTATGCCCCTCCTTTCTTTAAGTAGAATCAGGCTGAGTGATCTACTATGAAGATTCAATAGGAAGGAAGATACAAATATAGAAGAGAGAGTCTCGCATCCCAAGTGGAACACAGAATTCATGCTCAACACAACCTAATTGGTAAGCGGATGACCTCCTTAGTTACTAGCAGCCAAACCCACTTTATTACGATTTTCCATTTTTTATACATAGTAAAAAAGAGGTCCTCAAGTCAACTCGCTTAAAAAAAGTCGATATTCAGTTGTTGTTCCGTAATCCCTATTCACTCCTAGATGATACGAGGAATGAATCTCTGCAAGGGCCCATCAGCCCCATCTTTGAAAAGAGAAGAAAGATATGTAGCTTGCTTTCGGCTTTTAAAGGGATCTTTCCTTCCTTCTCTACCTACTTCTCAATACCCTCTGCCTCTTGAAAAAGAGCCCGAGGCACCTCTTTACTAATAAAAAGAATAGATAGAAAGAATGGGTTGGCTTAATACATGATTTGAACCACTAGAATCTACTTTCGAACCATTCGCCTCTACTCTTTTGTTGTGAAGCTCATTCCCCGATCCCTACATCAAATGAGTTTGTTCTATGCTTTTAGGGTCGGAAGACTAAACCAAGACAAGTGAGCTAATGATGTCTCTTTCATCTGAAGATAAAAGCAGAATCTGAAATACATTGAGATCACCGAAAAAGACACACAAAACTAGGAGAAGGAAGCAGCACCCAACTTGATGAATCTGAAGCAGCAGATTTACAAGACTCGGTCCTTCTTTCTTCTTTCTCAGTTTAAAGAGAGGAGAGGAAGGGAGAAGCGAACGGTTTTCAATCATTTTATTGATGAGATTTTCAATGAAAGCTGAGATGGGGTAAGTGTGAAGAGTCAACTATTGCCCTACTTTTATTATTTCTTAGAAGAATGGCCCCGATATACTCCTAAAAAGGCGATTCTTGTTGTACTGAATCGAAAGAATGACTCCAGCATTTGGAACAGATAAGTTCGATATAGATAACAAAGAATAGAAATTGGAGAGCAGGTGCCTTTCCCTAGTGGAAGCCCTCCCAGCCCAAAGGAAAATGCCCAGATCATTTGGAAAAAAAAAAGATGCGTCAGCCACGCATCCTAATTGGTGAGCTTATGCCGGCCATAGTTCCTTCCCTTCTATTAGTTTTCTTTAAAGGCACCATGTTCGCGAGTAAAAAGACCATGTGGTTAACTGAATGGATCACAGGTTGCTTCTCCACAGTCTGAGTTCCTTGGTTCGCCCTTCCAGGCTTGGCTCCAGTCTCTACAGGCTCAGCAGCAGCTTCTTGGGATGGGCCACCAACTTGAGGTTGTTCCTGATGTTGGACTTCAGCAATGGTAGCCACTGCTTCTTCAGTCTGAGAATCCGTCTCTTTGTCGCTTGCGGCCTGGGCGGCTCGATTCGGCCGAGCCTGTGGGCATGGTGTTTTGTCCGTAGTTGGATCGGCAAATTGATTGGTGATTTGCCTTGCTTGGATTACTTGCTTGATTGAAAGAGATTTCTCGTTGGACAGCTACTATGAATAAATGGATTGCCTTTATTGAACCTAGCCTTACTAAATATCCTAAGAAAAAAAGCCAGTTGCTGCAAGTGTGCTTGAGAATAAGTTCACGCTCTTCTTGTTACAGTAAGTGTTGTAATTGAATCAGCTCTTGATGCAATAGAATATGAGTTCTTGGTGTAAGCATAACCGTAGTTGACTAAATATCCGCCGTGGTTGAATCACAAGGAAGAAAGATGGTAGCGTAGGGTAGAGTAGATTCGACGGTATGCCACAAGGTTATCCGAGTTCACTGGTGTCCTTGCTTTTCCTTAATAGTCTGAGGGGAACAGAATGGCAGAAGCGAAGTGAAACTATGAACAGACGACTCGATCCTTGACCTCTTATTATAGGCAATAGCAAAGGCTCGACTTATCAATATCATAAATATCATAAGAGAAGAAAAGCAAGTCAAGCAGTATGCCTGGTTCACGAGGTTCTACCACTGCAGAGCCCAGTTGCGATTGGATTCCCCTTTTAGGGTAATAAACCCTCTCACGCGCAAAATATATAATTCAAACACTCATGAACCAAATAATAAAGAAAGGGATTGTCTTACCCTTAATAAGAAGAAGGCATAGTTATAATGGAGTCGGTATTGCTAAATTTTGTATTGCTGGTAAATGGAAATGTTGGTGTAATTGTATTCGGAACTATACTATGTTAGCATGGAGGAGATTTCCTAATAGGTTTTATTGATCTTTTTCCTATCAATTTTATGGATGTTGTAAATGCACAAGTGAAAGACGAATGAGTTGGAGGTTGGTTGAAGATGATCTTACGCGGCGTTCAGAACCAGTCTTGAAGTGAATGAATTCTAAAGAATTTATGACATTCAGTTCGAAAATGTTTGTTATTAGGTCTTTTGGTGTTCTAATTGCTCTATCCTGTGTATGGTTTCTAGGATTAGACAGGGGTACCACCCCAGAATTGATCCTCTTTTTTATCTTTTCTTTACTCATTATCACAGTAGTTTTGATAAGAAGAAGAAGAAAAAAAAGTCTTCTTCTTTTTTTCATTTTTTGTTTCCTCCTTTGTGTTTTTAGTTGCCTTTTGAGATTCTTCATTATGAATAATTTTTTGGCTTTTCTAGAGCTCCCCGGAGCTTTTATCTTATTTGTCTCGTCAAATAAAAGTGAGAATTCGACTAGAGAATCAGGAAGTCTTCCCCGCCTGGATTCCGAATCTAGTTCGAAATCACTCAATACTTATAGAAACCTTATTGCCGCAGAGAATGAGGAGGAAATATATCGGCGTATAAGACTTTTGGAGTCTAGTACGTACTATAATCTACCGCCTCAGAACACAAGTATTAGAAAGAAAGGGCCTTTTCCAAGACAAACGCCTTAACTTAATGCTTGAAGAAGAGAATCTTGATTATCTTATTAATAGATCCCCTTACTCAAACATAAGAAAGGAGGCTTATCACTTTCTTGAAGACAAGCTTCAACCTGTTGGCGATCTACGCCATGCTTTTAAGTGAAATCTTCTTGAGGGAAGTCTTTGCTCTTTTTTACAGGATTTGGCTCAACGGGGTAAAGATTCCAGTGTTTACCAAGATTTTCTCAGTTATTTTCTCAATTCTGATTGATTGTCTTTTTTTTTAAATCGTTTTAAATCTTAATGCAGGAGCGGAAACTTGACTGTAAGGAAACAGAGTTTTTTTTCATTCTTTTCTTATGAGGTCGTGTACAACAACCTTAACCGCACAAGCCTAGGCTGGGCCTACCTCCATCCCTAGAGGAGCTGTATGAGGCGGAAGCTCCATGTACGGTTTTGAAGGCGAGCCATTCTAGCAATGGGGCCTAGGGACCGATATGATGATTGGTTTAGATAGGGCGGCCGGCCTACTACGGGCACCTGTAGGGATTAGTGTGTGAGACCGTGATCCACAAACTGACGCATGGGACTCACCCTTTACTTGGGAATAGAGAGGGGAAACATAGTATGTAACAAGAGCGAGGCGAGGGTTGGAACCCTACTGCGAGAGGGACACCTCGAGAGCCGGGCTTTTAGAGATGAGGCCTTTTGTTGAAGCCAAGTCAATTTCGGGCCACCAAACCCTGCAACTAATGAGAAGGCCCTATGGTGTAAAGGGAAGCGTGTACATTGTCACACTCCCTGCCTTCCAAAGGTGCCTAGAGGACGGGCCAGACGCAGCAGAGCGACGATCGGGGAGTGGGTTCCCCACTGGAAGGGGGACAGGAGACGACCATCTCAAGGCACATCACGACCTGCAAGCAACACCGGCGAGACCTCGGAAAGCAACCTGATTGTGTGTCAGAGGATCTATAGTACCTGCAGCCTCCCGGACTTCATATTCATCATTTTTGAAAGTGAGGGTAAGGGATCTCTTTTCTGCAACAGAAAAAAAGGGAGCAGATTAAACTCGGCACAACCTAATGATACATCCAATACCAATGATTTGTGCCTAGAATGCGTTGCTAGATCTCTGCTCTAGAAAGCTATACAGGCAACAACGAACGCGCTTTGACCCCGGGCTTCCCTTTCATTACTTCTTTCACGATGAGAGAACCGCGTCCGCATCAGTCGAAGTGGTGGTTAATGTTCTTTAAATAAAGATCCATTGAACCCTTATTTGAAAGGGAGAATAGCGGAGTTATTGTACAGCCTAAGGTCTTTTCCTACAAAGAAAGCGGCTAACTACCTGCAAATTTTGACCTGGACCCTTCTATTGCAATTATAAGCTTCTTGATGTACTTTATCGTATAAAGGCCAAAGTAGGCCGAAACGGACAAATTCATTGTAAGTCTTTCGACGTCTTACTTATGTGTGATGCATGTGCCCTGTTCAAATAGAATATTCTTGTCGTTTAGTAGCATTCGAATGGTTTATCTTGGAAAAAAAATTCCTCAGGATTGGCCTCTTGTTAGCTAATTTACCGAGTAAGTTAGTAAGTGATTGACGGCTACCTCTACCCAACTCTTACCACAGGCTGGCTTCGACAGATGTCAGAGTGAATCCGATTCTTCAATTCAATTACTTTTCCAATTCCAACCCCGCGCGTGGATGTTGAAAAGTTTGTGAATGGCATATGCAAGATTGGGATGGACAACAGAAATTCATTTAGTATAGTCAGCTAG
>QJPP01004772.1:47500-109677 GCA_003996215.1 Jaltomata sinuosa
TCCATTTTTTGGTTAAAAGCATCGCATAGTATAGTGATAGTGCCTGGTCTGCAGCTGCGGAGTCCACCTTCCCTTGAAAACACCTCCAAGAGGGGAGGGTTATAGTACAGATGTACGCTAAGGAATATTATTAGTAAGACAGACGTATAAAGTGCATATGTACTATAGCTTCAAAATAAAATAGATCCTTGTTCGGGTGTTCTGGTGGTGCCCCCGTCTGGTCTAATATCGTCTTTTCACCGCCGCTAGACTACTTTGGCCCACCAAATGGCACAACCATAGTAGTTGGCTTGGCTCCCTGTTGCTATGGTCTACACTCCCCTTATGAGTCACCACCCTCATGTACTACTCTACTATAAACAAACAGAACTACTACAGATAGACTAGAACATTTCTTATGTCAAACCATTCGATTGAATGCAATCTCTGATGTCAATGAAACGAAAAAGGGATATATACAATGAATGCAATATACGGCTAGAGTATTTGAAAGCATCTGCAAAGCAAACAATGGAGTCGATCGTAGATCCCACATGATGCCTTGTACCCTCACCCAACCTTGTCTCTCGCTTGTCGACTTGAGTCGAGCTAACTTTTGATCGAGGACTACTAGTGAAAAGTTTTTGTAGCGTCAATTCCTTTTGGTGTACATATCACCCAAAACAAAATACCAGAAAACATAAGCTATCATCTCATATCTATCTTTGCTCCTCGATCGAACAAAATTTAATCCTATATAAAAATGTGTACTCATCGTGGTCATCCCTCAGCCTCCCGCACCCATATTCCTAAGCATCCCTGGGAGGAGAATAAGGATAGCTAGTCACGGATGATTTTCTCAACTATATGGTATATGAATCGAAGACTTCCTAGATAGAGGCTAGACGGTATCAAACCACGAGACAGGGAAAAAAGAGAAGCTTTCTAGGCCATTTTAGGGTCAAAAATAATAATCAAAAATGAAATAGAAGCGACGCCTGATTCGCTAAAGTACCACTGCCACCAGGGCTTACATCCTCTTATCGCCTACTAGTTGCATGCGTTATATACCTACTCCTTCTATCGATGGAAAGACCGAAGCACGTCTCCCTATAACTTTGACTGCCAGAGGTTGGGAATAAGGGAGGTGACTGGGCCCTATCACAAAATGAGCAAGTTAGCGACTTGTCAAAGCTTGGTGGCAGGTTTTGTCGAAAAAAGAATGTTTTTCAGCGGAAGTCTCATCTGGGTGGTTGGTTCAGTCACTTTCGAGAACTCAGATTGACGGGTGTGAGATAGCATACTCGTATGATTGATTTAAAGTCGGCCATTGATAGATGGCCTTTGACTCTTCGGACGTGTATGCTAGAAAGGATGTTTGGACATTTACTTGGATCGTATGTGTATAACGTGTTTTCCAAGTAAACGTTTGATGTTCCTTTTCTGAAGAAGCCTAAAGGTTTTCCTGTCTTGTTTAGGACTGGACAACTTTTAGGTTATTACGCCTCTTGGGACCACAATAAATAAGGGGAAGTCAATTGTTGCCTCTAAAAGGGCCCGGATACCGCCTAAACCAGTGCAAGGTAGTATTCCCAAGGAAGCTAGCATAGCAATAGGGAATCCATCTAGTATTTACTAAGGAAATATGGTATTGGGGGTCCCAATAAGGTGAATGTTATTGAACCCAAATGTTAAAAGCCATGCTTTTCATTCCTTCTACGTCCATTGCTACTCTAAGACCACCAACAGAGGGAGATGAGCAATATGTGGGGCCTACACACTTGGAACAGCCTCACCAAGAGTCTGCACAGGCCCAAGAGTTAGGTTCTTTTATCTTACGGATGATGATGATGAGGATTTACTCATTGATGAAGACGCCATGAGTCAAGATGGGGAAGAGGTTTTTAGTTCGAGTTGGAGTGAAAGCAGTGAATGAGGCGAGTTCCCTAACCTACGCGAGCCTAAAGAGAAGAGAGTTTAGTCTATGAAGGGTTCGGGTTATCAGTCCGGATCAGTCACACGCAGGCCGCAGAGAAAGAGACAAGGAGGAAGAAGGGGGCACTATGGGAAGAGCATCAAAGATGCGCTAAGGCAAAGGCATAGAGCTCAAACACAGGCTTAGTAAGAGATTCAAAGAGTGTAGTTAGCGGTCCTCTCTCAAGTCTAGTTAACGAAGCCGAGAGGGAAAGCTTACTTGAGAGGATATACCTGACTGAAAGGATATATATTCGATGTCGCATATCCGTTGTTGCATAGTTATATTCCTCTAATCGCTAATCATTGCTTTTACTTAATCTCAGAACTGGATGCTAACCCTATATTTATCTGAGTCTTATGCTAAAAAGGAATTTTTATTTCGTCTTCGCCCAAGTGTGGCTCATGCTATAATAGGAACGGAACTCATACTTCTAACTCTTCCCCCCGGAACGCCTTCTTTAAGAGCGAATCCAACCTTTCTTCTTCCTTCTCAAGCAGATGCCGAACCTCATTATTTAGTGGCTCTCCGAAGTCCCAGAGGTGGAAGAGGTTGTGATAGGTGGGACAAAGTGCTTTAAATGGTGATGAAAGAGGGGGAAATGCCTGGACGACAGCCACGCCTAACCTAGCGATAGTACTACCCTTGCCTCGCAATTGAAGAATGTATCTCACGCTGCTCTATCCAATAGCGATCCCTGCGTACATGATAGCTCATCATCCTTCTCTAAATCATGAATTTTGGTTTGTTATCGCGGTAACCTCCTTCGGTTCTGTTCGCAGATCAAGAACATTCCTTGGCTGCGAGTTAAAAGATCGAACATCAACAACGGCAGTAACTTTACTAACAACTAGAATGATAGCAGAATGGCTTCAGGAAACTGCTAATACTAGAGTAGAGGGATTGGAATTATTGCAAGACCCTCACTTGAAAGAATGGACGGTTACCTTCTAAAAAGAGGAAGAGAGGGAAAGGCCCCACGCAGTTAAGAAGCTAAAATAGAAGCTACTGGGCATCCTCACTGACGCTATTTAGTTATTCGGGATCAAAATTCCCACTAGAGAAGATGGGAATTGAGTCATGTCAGGGTTATCCATGTATTGTATTAGCGAGATGTGGAACTCTTCTTTCTTAATCAGACGATTTCTCTCCTATCATGTATGATTGATCAAAGTCTGGTATGTAGGAATCAGAGTCTCAATTGACTGGCATCACCCTTCACTCTAAAATTCCTCAAAGAAAGCAAGCAACAAGTCAGTCTGCACATAGCATACTCTCTCAGTTCTTCTCCTTTTACGATCGGTCGAAGGGGAATGGGCCAACTCGAAATGGACCAATTCGAGAAAAGGGTCAAGATATGGTGCTGCGGTCAGAACAAGGAATGCTTTCTAGGAGGGTAATGCAAATTGTGATATATCTTAATAGTTAACGGAAAGGAATAGGCGAGAGGAGAAGTGTTATTTCCAAGCGAACCCAATAATGCCACAAGGCGGAGAGCCTTTCGATGAAGCATGCACCCACTGGGAAAAATAATATACCTTGCCAGAGTTTCCCGATAAGGGGTCTTAAACAACATAAGAAAAAGCTTCACCGACTTCTTTATCCACAAGAATGTCATAAAGGTTCTCTCCGGTCTTCCTAAAAAAGACAGCTTTAGAGCGCAAGCCAAACTCATGATAGGCGAGCAATCACGCTTCACATGGTTTAGCGGTTTGCTGTGCTCTGTGATCTTATTCTTCTCAAGGACCCGATGCTTCATCTGCTTCTTTAGCTTAGTAGGACTTCAAACACGCTATTGCGTGAAATATTTCCCAATTTCATTGCTACAGATCTGTCGGAGCAAGCGGTTAAGGCCAAGGGCGGAAGAAATGGGGAAATGCCTCTGCCAGGGAGGTATAAAGCTTCTAACCACGTGTACCAACTGTCTAGGGGACAACGTGTAAATCATCTCATAGAGAGAACTGAGAACTAGCACTTAAACTATAGGGATAGGAGGCAGAGCGAGCGTTAAAGAAAAAGCAAAGCTCTCGACCAAGTCGTGGATATCTAATTGGATTAGGAGTGGAATCTCCTTTTTGATTTGTAAGGTTGATATAGCGGAAATTCCAGTTTTCCCTAAACTAGAAAAAATGAGACAACGAAGTCGCTATGCCTACCTTACCATCTTTGTCCAAATAAGGGTTATAAGGAGGAAGTGGATCATCACCTGGCCCAATAGACTCTATCTTCCCCCTCAAACCTAGTTCTTCCAATAGGGCATACTCTGCTTTATCATCAAAGAGAACTTTCTCATTCTTTCTTATTAAAATAGAAACCTCATTGATGAATCTATGAAATGCTATACCTGGAAACCTTTTAGGAAACTGACCATCGAAAAGATTCTTTAAGGCTATATCGAGTAAAACCCAAGTGATATCACCCGCAGGTGGTATGCCTGAGCCTCCACTGCTTGTATAGACGCGAATACCTCCCAAATCTTCAAAAACAGTGAGGCTAAGAAAAGATGAAATTAGTCTATAAAATGATCCATCTCCAACTAATTTACCCATGATTTGATCATAGAGGAAGTAATTTCTCTTATTGATTCCCCCAAGTCAATCATGTACAGTCTATCTACCCTTTACTCTTATTGAAGACAAGAATAAAAAGAAGGAAGCAGACAATCGATTCGATAACCTTCTTCTGGCATCTCACTACAATAAAGACGAACTGGGGTTATGGATAGCCCCATTAAGACCAATGCATCCTCTTTTCTAGAGGGCATAATTACATGAATTATATCTTCTCCACCGCCTCCCGTAATCATGAATTCTGGCCGCTCAGGTATTAACCCTTTTAAAAAGTCCCTTAGATCTCTCCCCATTACTCGCTTTATTTCTAGGGGTGATAGAACATATCCCCCCCTGATAATAAGATTTTGCATATGAAAGAGTCTGTCGAGAGGCATATCCATAAATGGAGGATTTTTACTCTAAACGCAGGAATCTGAGCTTTATAAACATTGATAAGCTTTCTAGCTTGTGCAGGCAGCTAGTGGAACTCCTCAAAACAGAAATCTCCTCATCAATGGCATAATTAGCTAGGCTATCTGCCACAACATTTCCTTCCCTGTACATATGAGAAAATCAAATTTCTTTATCCCTCAATAATATAATAATTTTCCTGACTATTGTATCAATAGCCCAGGGTGCAGACACCTCTTGTATCATGATCAGTCTAGCAATGGTTGAATTAGTCTCAATCACCACATTTGTGAAGCCTTTATGCACACAGATTTCAGCAGCTAACTGAATAGCCATTATCTCTGAATACATATTTGTTTGAACGGGTAGCAGTACACAAAAAATCACTAACAGCATCTCTAAACACCACAACAACACCACTCTTACCTGGATGACCTCTTGATGCACCATCTGTGTTACATTAAATCCATTGTCCACTAGGGAATTCCCAACATACTCTTCTATAATGTAGCCTGGGGATGTAGCTCTCCAACTCACTAACCAATTCAGTCCAATTAGAAGACAATCTTTTCATCTTAGGAAACCTGTACACCAGTAAATTGTGCAGAGTTGCTGAAACCTGAGAAATTAGCTTGTTCAAGGAGATATTACCACCATACTCTTCTATGCTTGATATAAGGGCTTCAGATATACATTTGCAGGGTGTTTCCACCACCTTTGAAATACTTGCTGTAAGCTAACACCATGTGTACGACCTACACCCAAGGAAAAGTACTGCCATACCTTATCAGCACATTGACTCTTCAGAAAAAGATACTGCATGGTTTCCACTGTTGGTCGATTACAACACTAAGACCTTGACGGCATTGTATATCCAAGTCTTGTTAGAATGTCATCCAAAGGAAGTTTGCAATGTCACACTCTCCATGAGAAGAAAGATATCTTGATTGGCAACCATAAAGCTCTAACACACGTTGTTATGGCGCTTTGGAACACTGCCGATCGCCACCTCTTGCAAGCAACCATCGGTCACAAATGGGAATAATCATACGCTATCATAGGCGCTTCTAATTTCTTTTGTGATTCTCAATGCAGCATGCGCTGAAATCTGCCTAGCTACTTACTACTCTACTTAACAACAAATCCAAAATGAAATGGAATTCAAATTGGTCGAGAAAAAGAACCGTGCTAGTCGGAATTTGGGGAAAGATAGAGAGCTCTCTAGGCTCTCCTGATCAAATTGAGAGTTCGCTTTGCCAGTCCATGAATATGCCGCACCCAGCAGTTCGAGGAGTTGGCCAGATACGGGTCAAAGCCCATCCTTGAAAAAGTCAGGACTTTTGGGAAGATTCCAGGATCCAACCCATCTATTTCTGCCGATTCCCCCCATTGTGGGAATCTCTGGTTCGATCAGGACCAGGAGTCCCATTCATTCGTTTATGGTAGTGACTCTCTATTCCCATTCTCCACCGGATCATCAAGTGATTAGCCAGCTCAATCCATTTTTCCATCCGATGATCATCACCCTAGGACTGATTCTGTTCGACCTGCCTTGATTGCCTAGCCAATGCTACCGTTGCAAGCAAACTCTCAAAGAATAGGGAGTGAACGACCCTTTTATCTATATCGGTGATTCCGTTTGGCCGAGCCAGCTATCAAAAGTCTTGCAAACAACCTACACTAAGCTAAGCGAGCTAGAAGCTAAAGTGAATCTTTTTTGGCATCTTTTTCTTTGCTTTGACCGCGACTTTGTTTGGTCTTCCTCTTTCCTTCGGCCCATGTTTCAAAGCTAGCAAAAAGTTTGAGCCTTCGGGATCTCTCTTAAATGGTGGTCGGTCAGTCTTTTTCTTCTGTTGATGCTGAGACTTATGCTTTGATTGTCTCCCATATCATTCGATAATAACGATCCACTACTTGCCTTATCGATGCTAAACTCAATACCTCGCTTCCTTACTAGTACACCTACTAGACCCATACTCATTACGAATGTGTTCACCAGACATCTGACTTAGCAACCTTCTGCTTAGACCGGCAACGATAAGGAAGGAGATCTATGGATAATGGGATATAGAAGTCAGGTGCGACGGTCAGCTCAGTCAGAGCGGAAGCGGTCAGGCAAGGTTATTGTCAGACAATGTAGTGCAAGCGATGGGTAGCGCTTGCCATATGAACAAGGCGACTACAATGGGAGACGAAGGCGACGTGGGCTTGCCATATAGATATAGCGCTTGCAAGGCAATTCAGACGACGTTAGCAAGATATAGCGCTAGTTAGGTTAGGATAGTGCTTGCCGTAAATAAGCTATCTAGAAAGAAGGTCAGGCAGGCGAGCGATAGTACAAGCAAGCTAACACGTGGGCGAGGTTGAAGGGGTCTTGCGCAACCTTCAGATTATCGCAAGCGCAACCTTTAACCCCTTTGTCGACAACCTCTCATTTGTTCGACTACTCGTGGGGCCTGCTGCGTTTAGGTATAAGAAGCCCCACCCCAGAAAAGAGTGTAAAGCAGTACTCATGTTAAATTGTGTCCCTTGTAAACGAAAGAGCTCATGCCATAAATTGCTAATGAAGACTGGGTCCCCAGTCACTGACAATTGAGTGTGGCATTCCATGCAATGAAACTATCAGTCAATGATGTGTTCGTTGCCAAGGTAGATCATTTTCTTTGCCTTGAAAGAAATTGCGTAAGTAAAGAGAAAGATAGCCAGTCCTCTCGGGCGGCCGAGAGTGTTATGTAAAAAGGACCAAGGAGGATGCTATCCGTCAGGAGAAGGAGGAGGAGTAGGAGTTCGCTTTAGGGGTGGAATCGAATGAGAGATAAACAATGAGACAAAGGAGAGCACTTAGACGAGTCACTTTGAGTACAGGAAAGTCTGTTGGTAGGAATTCCTCAGGGCGTATTACAATTTTTCACCGAGGGGGTGGATCGAAGCGATTGCAGCGAAGAATTGATCTGAAATGAAGCACTTCGTCTATAGGCATTGTAGAAAGGATAGAATGTGTGCCTTTTTGCTCCTCTTGAATCGCTCCAGTACGATGGACCAGGGGGGGTTGCCAATGCAACACGATAAAAGAGTTCGCTCCACCGCGTGAGATCCTCGAATCAAAATCAACCACAACTGAACCAATTCACTTGAGTGAGACAAAGGAGAGTGCCTATATTCCCATTGGGATAAAATACCTTGGGGTATTTGCTCTTCTCCTTGTCTTCCTTTTGAATTTGTATTCGGGAGGAGAGATTTTGGAAGGATTCGTTACTGTGTGCGACACGGGAAGGGGTTCCTCGTCTGATCCTTTTTACCCTCCCCCAAGAGGGGCACAGCCGCCCATTCCCTAGCCTGAAGTGTAGCCCGTTCCACGCGCCATCCTGGTTCCGGAATTAGAGCGCCCTCTCCTTTCGGATATCAAAAGGAGAGCCGAACTTCAGGCCCGGCTAGCGTTCTTCTTTCAAGAGAGGAATGACGCCAGGAACTTCAGGCCCGGCTAGCCTCCTCTTTATGCACCCTACTAGGGCCGTGGCCGCTCTCTCGGAACAAACCTTAAATAGGTATTACGCCCACATTGAGCGGGAGGGAACGCGGCAGAGCCTTCCCTATCTTAAGGTAATTCGTGCTAGCCGCTATTGGGTCTAAGTGGGTTCTCCCACTTCTTCCCACTGGGCGGGAGTTGCACCTAACCCACCTACCCACTTATCAATCACGTTGTTCAGCTGACTTGCACTGATAGACCCCGATTGTATTGGAATTAGGCACCATCTTTTTACTATTGTCAATGAATCTCTTCCATGTTTGATTCTACTCTATGTTAGAACATTCTGTGAATGCTATTCTGATCTAAGTGGTCTTATTCTTTGTCCCGTGCTAGGAAGCATTACTCCTCTTTTCATTCCAAATTCAAGAATACGACCGATACGATTAATTGGTCTGTGCGCCTCTCTTATTACTTTTTTGTATCCCCCTATTCTTCGGATACAATTCGATCCTTCTACGGCCAAATCTCAATTTGTGGAAAGCCTTTGATGGCTTCCTTATGAAAACATCAATTTTTATTTGGGTATAGACGGTATCTCCTTATTCTTCGTGATATTGACCACATTTCTAATCCCTATTTGCATTTTAGTGGGTTGGTCTGGTATGAGAAGTTATGGGAAAGAGTATATTATAGCATTTCTAATTCGTGAAT
Source organism: Jaltomata sinuosa (assembly GCA_003996215.1). Taxonomy (NCBI): domain Eukaryota; kingdom Viridiplantae; phylum Streptophyta; class Magnoliopsida; order Solanales; family Solanaceae; genus Jaltomata; species Jaltomata sinuosa. The sequence continues at coordinate 56,598 of QJPP01004772.1, forward strand.
TTATAATGATCGTTGTGTTCTGCATGCTGTATCTTCTACTATTCTATGTTCTTCCCGAAAGTGTGCTAATCCCTATGGTGTGCGAAGCTGAGAATCTTATATTCGCTGGGATAAAGCCTTTCCTCTGCAGGGGCCTTGTGCAGTAAACCACCTACGGGCGGTCGTCTGTCATCCTAAAGTAGTCCCTGTGAAGCTTTCGGGAAGATGGGTAGTCTTGTGTGTAAGCATAGCATTTTTGGTCGAACCCGCCCAACCCAACTAAGAAGAACCGAAACTGACAGACACATCTTTTTCCTTTTGGGAGGGTACTCCAAGTAGTGGGTACCTCGTAGGACCTCGACTCGCCTACTCGGGTCTTGTATGGATATGCAGGAAGGGGTGCTCCTAGGTGTGTGTAGGGGTTGTGTTTGTTCGCAAGAAAGGATTCCTCGCCAAGTAAGTTTGGGAGGTGTGGACACACTTGCGCGAATTCGAGTAATGGCTACAAGGGAGAAATCGAAAGGAAACCATACCCGACCATGGATGGACGTAAACTCATAAGCTACCGAAGGTAGGGATAATCGTCCAGGTCTTATTGTGAAAGAAAAAAGCCACCCCGCGCAGACGAGTTGCTTCCTATGTCGTCACCGGGGAGATCTTCGCGAGGAGACCTTAGGATAAGTTGCTAAAACAAATGGGATGGGAGGATCAACCCGTTCAGATAATTCCAAAGAAAGACTGAGCAGGTAGAGAGATTTTTTTTCCTCTTCAAAACACAAGGAAATGCGGGCATGGTAGAGCTCGGTAGAGGGTTCAAGAATAGGGTAGGTTCCTATCCTTAAGATTCAGATAAGAAGAGAGTTCCAAACCTTTATGCTCCGTACAAGTGCTCCATACAAGTTCCGGCTAGGATGATTCAGAAAGATTCAACCAATTTGAACCGCTCACATCATAATAGTAGTAGCGTAAAGGCTGTAAGTCGGGGGCGGCCATAACATAAGGCTATTACTTTCACACCTCTCTCTCTCTCTGAGAGAGTGATCTGCTGCGTGAACAACCCGACTGTGCCTTACATGTGCTCTACAGGCCGCACGTAATCTTTCTTCCCAATGACCCCTTTTTTATTTGGAAGACGGGCATTGCGTTCGGTTCGAAAGGCATGGTTTTCAGTATGTCTCCAGATAGGGCCCCCACAAGTCCGGATAGCTAGTGAGTCGTTCTTTCGGGCGGAAATAGGCCGGACCCTACGGGCAGGCATCTCCCGCAACGCAAGCACCATTGTTCGACACCACCCGAGAAGCAAAAGATTCGTCAGTCCAGGCTGAAAATACATGCATAGATAGTGGTTTAATGACAAGGCCGACGACGGAAGCTCAGGACGGAGCCGTATGAGGCGGAAGTCTCACGTACGGTTCTCTGAGAAGGGAGTGGCTACCTAATGGAGCTTCAACCAAGCACCACCGGTCAATTATGCTTTGGGGCCACCCCTGACTCTACCATTATTATATGGGTATGGGGTTCGAGACAAAGAAAGATCAAGGCAACATATCAGTTGTTCCTTTATACTTTACTTGGATCTGTTTTTATGCTATTAGCTATTCTGTTGATTCTTCTCCAAACAGGAACAACTGATTTACAAATCTCATTAAATACAGAATTTAGTGAGCGGCGTCAAATCTTTCTATGGATTGCTTCTTTCGCTTCTTTCGCCGTCAAAGTGCTTATGGTACCAGTTCATATTTGGTTACTCGAAGCTCATGAAGAGGCACCTACGGTAGGATCCGTCATCTTGGCAGGAATTGCTTTATAATTAGGAACCTACGGGTTCTTAAGATTTTCAATACCCATGTTTCCCGAAGCGACACTTTGTTCCGCTCCTTTCATTTATACTTTAAGCGCGATTGCTATAATATATACTTCCTCGACCACTTCAAGGTAGATCGATCCTAAGAAGATCATTGCTTACTCCTCAGTAGCTCATATGAATCTGGTGACTATTGGTATGTTTAGTCGGGCGGCAGCCGTTAGGTCACCTATTTTGAGTTATGGACACACAAGGCCAAAACATGTGTGCCGGGCGTGCAACCCATCAACATACTAGCAATGGGGGAGAAATCATAGCATGTCGTAATAAAAGCTTGATTTGAGGCGTCAGCAAAACACTGCCGTCTGTTCCAAAAAGAAAAGCCCCTTAGCTCCCCGGGACAGGAGTGGGGCACAGCCCTACACGTAGGCAACAGCAGCACCGCTCTACGAAGTCAGAATCAAATATTTCTGTTGGATATCCCAATTCATTAGTGAATAATAATTCAAGGGCTTGAAGCGAGTACTTCTAGCTGCTTCGCCTGCTTCTTATTATGGTGGCTATATTTTCATGGAAAAAATGAACGTAAAGTGAGATGAGCGTGCTATTTTCAAATCGATTGATAGATAGCCTGATCTTTTCTGATAGATCGAAAGAGATAGAGAGGGAATCTCTCAAGAATAAGGGGAAATCTCCTATTTCTATCTATTGATGAGACAACTATCTATTCTTGATCCATCAGAAAGAAATCGATATGTATCTGATGGAGTCTACATCATACGTAGAGCGCCAAAGCACTTTTTAGGCCAGCTCAGTTCTCTTATCCTCGGTCCAATGCACTGGGCTCATCTCATGGAGGGAAAAGCCAAAATGTAGTTGTCTTGTTTGCCCCCTCGACGCATTCCCTTCTCTCCCCAGTATCATCTCACAAAGAAAGAAAGAGCGCAGAGCCCCGGCCCGACCTGTAGGTCCGCTAACGTAAAGCGACGAGTTGAGCCTGAACTGGCAAACCGAAGTCACTTTCGGAACCTTACTTCCTACAGTTAACATGTGTCCAGTCCAGCGGGAATCCGCAGCGTAAACGAACCTGAGCTGCAATACAAAATCCCCCACTGGCCATCGGGGACCGAGTGGTAAGGCCATGATCCACAGGGGAACAGATCACTCATTCTTCCATTGGGGACAGGTGCGTGAACGACAACTCCAAACATCACACATCCGCCGCCTACCTACCATTTAGGTGGCACCAGCGAGATCCAGTAAGGAAGTGTCGCGGCTGCTCCACTCCGCTGCGGTCTCATGAACTGAACTTTATTGCCTTCCCACACGCGAAGCGAATGGGCTCTGTGCCTTGGGTCAGTTTCGGGGTGGGGATCAAAGAGAGACCAGAAGAATGAATCATTTGGATCGATAAGCTTTTTCAGCCCAAGAACTCAGAATCAATAGAAGTCTATCCATGAACATCTATTCTATCTGTATATCTAGGGATCTCTCTATACATACAGATTTATTTTATGGAATGATATGATCGGCTAGCCGTAGCCATATATCAGCTACGCTCAATGCGGGATTTCTGTTAGATCATATCTTTTGGGAAGCTTTTGGACGTAGCGAAAAGGGCTCTAAGCCTTCACGCAAGCAAGCGCGAGAGAAGCAGAGAATGAAGCTACCACTTCCCTCAACCGACTAAAATACAATAGTCGCGACCTACTTTGATTCAAAAGAAAGGCGAAGGGTTTGGCAACAAGCAAACGGCTTTCTATCATAGTTGTAAGGGTTCCAAACCTTAACTACTTAACAAAGGCTGCTTTCGGTTGGTTTCATAATGGGTCTGTTCACCACAAGCTATCAACGCTGTCTTAGATTGGACGTTGACTTATCTTATTGCCGTTCAATCTCTAAGGAGGGTTTCCAAAGGTGAACAAAGCCCTAGCTTCTAGAGTTCGCTGCTTTTCCCAGGACGGAGAAGTGCTTATACTGCTCGCCTTTGTTTGATATGTTCATTCACAATACAAACAAAAACTACACCAAAGAGGAAGGGCCAGTATAGAAGCTAGAAGTAGCTAGCCTATAGTAGTCGGCCTAACCAAAGCCTCACGACAACATAAAATTAGCCTTATGAATTGAATCTTAAGTAGGGGGCTTAGCCCGCCCGCCTATCAATCAAAGAGGCTAAGAGTAAGCGTAAGGTCACCCGAAAGCTCAAAGAGCTTCACTTCATTCGCTTTGCGGGAGCCGCACAGCACATAGCTGGAAGTTAGAGGGCCCATACTACCTGTCTAACCCTTCGCTCCGAGGGATTTTAGATCGGAATGCGCCTTCTAAACCACCCCATTCATACAAAAGAGAAGGGAAGGGGCCTATGTATTTGCATGACCCCTGCAGATTTAACCCTATCTATACCCGGAGCCACTCCCCTAGCGGTCCTGCCACCACGCCGCAGAACGGGAGCTCGTGTGGAACCTTTTATTCTGGCGTAACAGTGGTAGAACGTAACAAAATATTATGGCTTCCTAACATAGGGGATGGAGGTACGGTAAACTCGGCCAAAATATGAGACCCGAATGGCCCAGCGCGCACATTCCTATCCTATCCGAGTTCGATCCCTTTTCGGACAGCCGTCCATAGCATCATAAGGAGGACCCCCCCCTTTCGAGAAAAAGATTATGGTACATAGGAGGTTGGTCTTTCTCAACGTGGTGTATAGCACGAAAAACCTTTCGATACAGGATAGGGCCATTCACATGAAAGAAAAAAATGAATCCTTTCTTATCTTCTTTCCCGAGAGGGAAAGAGAAAGAGGTTCTTATGAAGGGAGGGGGGAGGGAAAAGGCTTGGGCCTACCTATCCCGATAGGACCCCATAAAAGAACGAGAGTTTTTGAGAGGTTCCATATTGCCGAGATGAAGGACAGCACTTTTGTACGTGATCGTAGTATGTCACGTCGTCTCATCCCCGCTACATCGAAGAGTACCTATGCAGTATGTTCCGGTTAACTGATAAGGAAGATAGCATTGGGGTGGGGGTCTACGATGTGATACTAAAGTATGACCGGGGGAGATACATTCTAACTATGGGTAGGAAGCAGGAACCATTATGTAAAAAAAATTTGGGGATTACAGATCTCTTATACTACCATCGATCGACAGTGCGGAATGACCAGAAAAAGAAGTTAAGTTAGAAAGTCGTATGATAGGTGGTAACTATCTTGTACAGTTCGGGGGGTAATCGGCGTACTCCGATCAGTGCGGGGGAATCTTTGGCTCTATCAAACATACAGGAAATTGGAGGTAGCATTCTACCGATGTCAAGTCATGGAATGGTTTCTTCAGCCCTTTTTCTATGTGTTGGTGTTCTATATGACCGACATAAGACTCGACTTGTTAGATATTACGGAGGTTCAGTGAGCACCATGTCGAATCTCTCTACCATTTTCTTCTCTTCCACTTTGGCCAATATGAGTTCACCTGGTACTAGCAGCTTTATCGGGGAATTTCTCATCTTAGTAGGAGCTTTCCAAAGAAATAGCTTAGTAGCCACATTAGCAGCGCTTGGGCTGATTTTAGGTGCGGCCTATTCCCTTTGGCTATATAATTGTGCGGTTTCTGGGAATTTAAAACCCGATTTCCTTCATAAATTATCCAATCCAAATGGCAGAGAAGTTTCCATATTTATACCTTTTCTTGTTAGAGGGGCGACCGTACGTTAAACTACCAAAGAAACTAGGGTAAACCAATGTGATCATAACATTGTAGGTGCTTGCGATGGTACGGATGCAATTTCCCTCAGTTGGTTTGGGTGGCATAGCCCGTTGCATAAGTCCCCCCCCCCCTTTTTTTATCCATTTCTTTAGTCTTTAGGGAGCCAAAGCTTGACTTTAGTAAACTAATAAATAAGGCTCGCGCTAGGCGCTTTCCTTTTTTGGCTGTAGGGTTGGTGTGGCTTGCTGGGTGAGACTGATAGAAAGAAAGGACGGGGGGAAACCATGCATAGTACTTCTTGACCTTGTCTCCGAGGGACAGTTGAACTAGCGACTCATGAATGCTGTCGGGTTGGACGAGCCAATAACTCGAAGACGTTCGGTCTATTTTTTGAGCAAGAATCACAGCCTTACCTTATCTTCACCATGATATGGACTCCAAGTTCTTATGGCAGAGCACGAGGAAATTTATCATCAATATGATGATTGGAATGGAAACCAGAAGCACGACTGGGGTCCTCGTGGTCAAAGATAATCAAACCATCAATAACAGTAACGTAAGCATGAAACCTTTTGGTAGTATTGGTGAACCAGATGGCCGCGGCGATGAAATCTGGGACGGAGGACTTGTAGTATCTCTCTAGATCTGGCAAAAGTGAAAGACCCCCGGAAATAATTAGAATGGAGGCTGACCGCTAAGCCCACTCTGGCCTCGTGGGGCGGGCCCCTATAGTTGCGAGCTGGAGCTTCCATAGCTTATGGCTATAGCAATGGGAGGGCCCCAGCAGATAGAAAAGTCAGGATAACGAGCACTCCGCCCACCAAGCGGGTGGCAGGAGAAGCGGGCAAGTGCTTGGTAAGGCAACAGCCCAGTGAACAGGGCGTGGCACTCGAAGAAAGGGGGGCACACTGAGCAAGTACGAGAAATTGGCCCCGCTCCGCTTTCTTAAAACCAAGGACCACTACGGGAGGTCAAACCAAGTATCTATGGAAGTGGGGCTCATCCCCGGTCAATATTGGATCAAACAATAGGGGGCCGTAGCACTGACCTGTTTTTTTATTGATTCAATACAATAGGGGAAAAGATCATACAGTTCCCTACCGAGACAAACTATCAACGGATCCTCCCCGCGCTGGGAATACCTCTTCCGTGCGTCTTTCTTGGGGCGGGAACAAAACAACAGGGAAAGACCCGGCCCAGGGCAAGCTTTATTTATTTAAGAGAGAATGGGGAGTGAATCGAATTTCGTTTCCGTTCTTTGGAGGATTTCAGGCAGTTCAGAAGGGGGAAGGAGTCTAAATCAATGGACATTAATGAACCATCATTGATGGACGTTGCACATGACATGATCAATTCAACTCAAGGTCCGGCGCTAATAGAAGTTGCTTACTTTCCTAGTAGCGAAGGAAAGGAGTTGAAACTTGACTGTAAGGAGAGGAGCTGAAACTTGCCTGTAAGGAGAGGGCAGGGCTTTTTTGGTAGTAATAGTGGGCCGATCTCTGTAATGACCCTTCCGGTTATTTCCACGTATACGTTTTTCCTTGAACCGTTAGAGCTTGTTTGTAGCGGCCCCAAGTCACTTAAGGCTTGTCAGGACCGGTATTTTCGGTGCCGGGTCCATTTGCTTGATCGTAAGTTCCTTTAATAAACTTCCTGAACTTTGGGTAAAATGTCTCTGGGCTTTTCTCCCAATATATAAAGATTTAGAAGTCCCCCGAAATACCAAATCGAAGGTCTATGAGTCTATTTTCCAACGCATAAAACCTCACGTCCAACTGATCTCGGAGTAAAGAGTTATGACTGTTTTACCGCGGACTGTCTGGCAGAAAATGGGTTGCGAACCGGTCGCGAACCAGGTCGGGTCAAACTCGATTTAAGCCTCAACTTTACGTTTTAAAATGTCATTTCAGTTCTGAAACAGTGAGAAAACATAAGGGAGGGTTCCAAGAGTGTTCTTGAGTATCGAAATCGTGCGTACTTGAAAATATCTAATTTGAAAGTCGAAGGTGGTAGAAAATTATATTATTATTACCTTTTCAAAATATTTTAAAGGTTTATGAAAAATATTTTTATTACGATATAATTACATATGTATTTATTTTATAAGATTTTTATACATTGTAATATTTTAGCGGAGATAGTAAATTTAGTTACGTTGAAAATTATTATTATAATATAGTAGGTTTTATTTGAAATAATTTTCTATTAAATATGATATATTTAAAAAGCTATATTTATTTTACCATGAACTTATGCAATACCCGAGTACTTACATAGTGGAATAGAAATAACTGTGTGGTGCCACTCCACTTCCACGTGGAAGTGGAGTATGGATACACCACTTAATTAATGTGAGTGGTGGCATCATTTGTCATATATAACATTAATGAGCTATTATCTTGAAAATTTAAGAAATGTCCCTACTAATATTAATGAACTTCAGCATCACCTAATACTATTTTCCTTACCCAGTTTGTGTTCTAAGCCACAGCTATATATGTGAGTATTTACTTGCACGCTCACATATTCATTATGGCTAAATTAATCCAATCATTTCGTCTTTAGAATTTTAATTATATATACGGCGAAGAGGATTTGATAGGCCAACCATTTAGACAATTCATATGATCACCGGGAAAAAAGATTATTTACGTCAAGTTATTCAAGCCCGAGTTCAAGTTTGATTTCGTATTGGAGCTTTTTTGGAGAGATTCAAGCTTGTCATTGGACGACGTGTAGGTTACGGTTTATTTTTCCCTAGACTCCGCATATATAGGATAACATTGTATTAATGGGCATCCTTGGGTTGGTTTATTAGGTTGGTACCACAGACCTCGACCGCTTTATTCATGTCCGCCTACATTTGTTCCTCCGTTGCTTGTAGTATTTGCCGCTATATTTTATTTACCCTTGTGGTCCTGTGTGGCCTTGTTGACTCTGGAACATAGAAGGTGGGGTTTTGGGAATGTCCGCGAGTCCCGGGCATAGAATTATCCTTCTAGGCTGGTTATGCTTGCTGAGTAGTTGTGGGCCTGTGCAGGGTCGATAGGTTGATTGTGAGCTGCTGGGTAGCTATTGTGTGTGATCATACCATTTCCATGCATATAAAGAGGTTTTATCCATGTTTTACTATGATTTTGGCTTCTGGCCTACTGGCACTATTTTCTAACCTTGCATGGCCCGGGGGCCTGTTTTTAATGGAAATGATTTGGAAATAGTTTGATTTAACTTGTGAATATTCCTGGGTAAAAGAAAGTAAAATTATGTTTTAAAACACCAGTTTTACGATTAACGCTAGACTCGGCAGGGCCGGGGCGCTAGTTGAGTTTTCCTACTACTTGAAATGATTTTAGCCTCGGTCGGACCGAGCACCTGAGATGACTTTCTACTGTTTAGCCCCGGTTATGCCCGGGCACCCTTGGAGGCGTTTTTGAGATATTTCCCTACTACTTTAGTCCTGGACAGGGTCTGGGCATGCATATTAGAGACTGGGTCTCTATCTTGAAACCGGACTTGCTTCCGGACGACATGTTTTGATACTGAGTTTTAGTATGGGGTCAGGGACCTCCATGGACCTTGCCATCTGGGCCTGGGGCTGCGGGCTGCGTGTGCCGGAGGAAGGGTATACAGTGGAGTAGAGGTATACGGGCAGTGTCCTTCCATGGAACCTACCTGATGGGCCGGATCGGCACCGGAGGAGGTACATACAGAGATACCATTTCACTTGAGATCTTCATGCATATTATCATTCATTGTTTGAGGCTCCACCCGTGTTTGTTGTTTGTTGGTTGTACGCTCCGGTAGTATGGGATGCCGGAGGGTTTGTTTTCACTTGTTTGTGTTCCCCGGTTGTATGGGCCGCCGGGGGACTGTAGGTAGACTCTTGCTATTTACTAGTAGAATTGTTCCCTGTTACGGTTAATTATGAAATTGGTTACTGCTAGACTGTTAGTTGCTGGATTTGAGATTGATATGATTAGTTGGGCTTGATTCATGTCTCTAAGCATGCCTATCATTACTCTTTCTCTCTTCTTCTTACACTTGAGGTTACCGGTATACCGTCCATTTCGTAAACTTATTTTGTATACACTATTATTGCAAGGACCCCAGGTGCGTTGTTTCTTACTTTCCCCTGTGCCTATGGTGTGTATATTCTGTTTACTAGCCTCACATGTGGTTCTGTTGATTTCCCTCTGGGATAGTTCCTGTGTACCTTTCGTTGATTTCTGTGACTGCTTGCTTCTATTCTGTCTGTTACTACGCTTTTATCTTATATGTGCCCAGTCGGCCTATGATACCTATTGGGTACTTTATGCTTCGCATTTGGTGCTCACCCTACCCCTCTGCATCTTTGGGTGCAGATCCTAGCGTGGGCCATCGCCGTTAGATCGCTGTGATTCGTGCTTGGAGATCTGTTGGGGACTACTTCAGACTGAGGGTGAGCTCTTGGCGATCGGAGCTTATCTTTAGTTTATCTTTTCCTTCATGTACTCTATTACCACTCAGAGACATTTGTATATATTGTTTTCGATTATTTGCACTCCATGTATATAGTTTGGCTCTATACCACGATACCAGGTCTTGTGGTTTGATTTAGTTTCCGTATATGTATATATTTATATTCCTTTTATCTGTTCTCTTCGTCTTGTTACCTTATTTATTAGATAGTAGCCCATTGCTAACTGTTCTAGGCTACGGGGATTGGTTCACCTACCGGGGGTTGTAGGTGCCATCATGACCGAGAAATTGGGTCGTGACAACTTGGTATCAGAGCTTTAGGTTCATCGGTGTCATCGGTATAGGAGCCAATGTCTAGTAGAGTCCTGCGGATCAGGACGGAGATGTCTGTACTCAATCTTTGGGAGGCTACAGTGACATTTTAGGAATTTGACTCTTTCATTGCTTCTGTGTCGTGCGTAGAACCCTTGAAGTTTCTGGAAATCTCATTTGTTCTACTTCATTCTTCTGCAGATGGTTCGTACGAGAACATCGGCATCACGCGAAAATGAGCCTCCCACTCCAGCTAAGGGTCGAGGACGCCCTCGATCAGTGGCACCTGCTAGAGCTGCTAGGGTGGAGATAGAGCCCGAGCAGCATGTGGATCAGGGGGCAGCCCGGGCACCACTAGCTCCACCACCAGCTCCAGTACCAGCTCCAGTACCAGCTCCAGTGCCCACTTTTATGCCAGCTCCAGCCGCAGCTCAGTCTCCAGACATTCGGGGATTACTATTACAGCTTTTGGGTGTGATTGGAGAGCGGCCTTCTGAGGTAGCGCATACATCCACTCTGGGGGCAGCCCTGGGTGCACAGAGCTCAGGAGCACAGCCTGCTACTATGGCTCCCCGTGCGGATGTCATTCCGGTCCCATCTGTTGCACAGCCTCTTGCTAGTCGCCCAGCTATGACAGAGTCAGAGAAGAAGGCGTTGGGTAGGTTTTTGAGGTTAGCACCTCCGAGGTTTGCTGGTACTTCTGGACAGGATCCACATGACCTTATTACTACCTGTGAGGAGATGTTGCATCATTAGGGTTTGTTGGAGACTCACGGGGTTGGTTATACTACTTATCAGTTGGAGGGCCCAGCGAAGTTATGGTGGAGGGCCCAGGTTGCTTGTAGACCACCATCGTCACCTCCTTTGACCTGGTCTGAGTTTTATGAGGCCTTTATGGCCAAGTTCCTACCTCAGAGTGATCGTGAGCGTCGCAGGGAGCAGTTTACTCACCTTGTGCAGGGGTCTACGACTATCTCGGAGTATGAGACCCATTTTCATCAGCTAGCACCATTTGGAGCTATGATCATTCCTACCGAGGCAGATAGGATTCGTAGATTTGTATGGGGTTTGAGGCCAGAGATCAGGCAGCCAGCTGAGATATTGATTGCCAGTGGTCGGTCATTCCAGGCTATTGTAGACTATGCCCGCACTGTGGAGGACTTACAGCCACATGATCAAAGGTCCAGAGATAAGAGGCCTTGGCATCAGGGTGTCTACAGTGGTTCCAGATATGGTGGTAGAGGTCCTGGACAGTAGAGCCGGAGTTATCAGCCACAGCAGTACCAGGGTCAGTCCAGCCGACCGGTTCATGCTTCCCTTCAGACTTTCGGTAGTACCCAATTTGAGCAGGGTCAGAGCAGCCATCAGGGCTATAGCGGCCAGTCTTCGAGGGGTATAGTTTCTGGGGCATCAGGTCGTGGTGGTCATACGGGATCTGCTGGTTCATATCGACTGAGTAGGCCGTCAGGGGCTTGTTTTACTTGTGGTGCGATTGGTCATTTTGCTAGAGATTGCCCTCAGCAGGGTACAGTTCAGTTGGCCGAGCCTTTACGGGCAGTTCATCCCTCGGCTAAAGGGGGTGGTCGTCAGGGTAGAGGTGGTGCTCCGCGCGGAAGAGCAGGTGTAGGGATGGCGGTCGGGCAGGTGGAGGTCGTCGTCAGTTTTACGCGGTCCCTAGGAGACCAGAGGCAGAGGCCTCAGATGCTGTGATTACAGGTACGATTTTTTTGTGCCATCAGTCTGCTATGGCTTTATTTGATCCTGGATCCACTTGTTCATATGTATCTGCCTACTTTATGCCTTGTTTGGGGTTGGCTAGTGAGCCATTATCTGTTCCTGTTTCTGTTTCGACCCCAGTAGGAGATTCCTTAGTAGTGGATCGGATTGTGAGATCCTGTATGTTATCTGTTGGTGATTCAGAGACTTGGGTGATTTGATGATTCTTGATATGCTAGATTTTGATGTGATACTGGGCATGGACTGGTTATCCCCTCACCCTGTGGTTTTGGATTGTTATGCCAAGACCATTACCATAGCTGTGCCCGGTGTATCCCCGGTTGTGTGGCAGGGTTCTGTTAGCCATGCACCATCTGGGATCATCTCTTGTCTTCGAGCTAGGAAGTTGATTTCCCAATGGGTGTTTAGCTTATCTAGCATTGTCCGAGATGTAGTGCTGACCTACTTCTTCTGAGTCTGTTTCCTGTGGTTAGAGACCTTTCCTCGATGTGTTTCCTACCGGACCTGCCAGGCCTTCCCACCTGAGAGAGATATTGATTTCGCTATTGAGCTAGAGCCGGGCACCAGGCCCATTTCTATTTCTCCTTACCGTATGGCTCCTGCTGAGTTGAGGGAGCTTAAGGAGCAGCTCCAGGATCTGTTAGCTAAGGAGTTTATTAGACCTAGTGTGTCACCTTGGGGTGCTCCTGTTCTCTTCGTGAATAAGAAGGATGGGTCGATTCGTATGTGTATTGATTACCGGCAGCTGAATAGGTTGACAGTGAAGAATAGGTATCCGATGCCGAGGATTGATGATTTGTTTGACAAGCTTCAGGGTTTAGTCGTGTTTTCGAAGATTGATTTGAGGTCTGGCTACCATCAGTTGAGGATTAGGGCAGAGGACATCCCTAAGACAGCATTCAGGACACGTTATGGCCATTATGAGTTCCTGGTGATGTCTTTTGGGTTGACTAATGCCCCCGCAGCCTTTATGAACTTGATGCACAGGGTTCTTGGCCCGTATTTGGACTCATTTGTGATAGTTTTTATAGACGACATCTTGGTGTACTCACGTAGTAGAGATGAGCATGAGCAGCACTTGAGGGTTATACTTCAGACTTTGAGAGATCATCGACTTTATGCCAAGTTCTCAAAGTGCGAGTTTTGGCTTGAGTCAGTTGCATTCCTAGGGCACGTGGTGTCTAAGGATGGGATTAGGGTTGATCCGGGAAAGATTTCAGCCGGTTGTGTGAGTGGCCTAGACTACTCTGTTACTGAGGTTCGGCAGCTTTATTGGGTAGCAGGTTACTACCGGGACGGTTCATTGAAGGGAATTTTTCTTCGCTAGCAGCACCCCTTGACATATGCTGACTAGGAAGGATGTCTATTTCATGGTGGGACCCAGTGTGAGGATAGCTTCGCAGAGGCTTAAGGCCTTAATTGAATTTCGCTCCAGTTTTGAAACTCTGCCGTTGAGGTCAGAGCTTCTCCGTGTACTGTGATGCTTCTGGGGTTGGTCTTGGTTTGTGTGTTTGATGCAGCAGGGTCGAGTAATAAGCATATGCATTCGAGGCAGCTGAAGATCCCGAGCGCAACTACCCAGCTCATGACTTAGAGTTGGCAGGCGGTAGTTTTCGCGCTCAAGATTTGGAGGCATTACCTATATGGAGTTCACTGTGAGATCCTTCACCGATCCACCGTAGTCTTCAGTATATCACGAGTCAGCGAGAGTTGAACTCGAGACAAAGGAGATGGGTCGAGTTACTGAAGGACTATGACTTTTACTATTCTGTATCATCCGGGCAAGGCAAACGTGGTAGCGGATGCCTTGAGTCGGAAGGCAGTGAGTATGGGTAGCCTAGCTTCTCTTTCAGTTTCAGAGCGGCCGTTGGCCTTGGACATCCAGTCCTTAGCTAACCGTTTGGTTAGGCTTGACTTGTCGGATCCTAGCAGAGTTCTCGCCAGTGTTGAGGTTCGTTCTACTTTGATTGATCAGATTCAAAGCCGTCAGTTTGAGGATCAGCAGTTGTCTGACCTTCGTGATCGGGTTGTTTAAGGTGAGACAAGTCGGGCTACTCTAGATTCAGATGGGGTTCTGAGGTTTGATAGTCTCCTTTGTGTTCCGAGGATTAGTGGTTTGATTCAGTTGATACTTCATGAGGCACATTTTACTAGATACTCTATTTACCCTGGCACAGCAAAGATGTATAGAGACTTGAGACAGCTTTACTGGTGGAGTGGTATGAAGCGGTATATAGCAGAGTTCATATCTCGGTGCTTGAACTGTCAGTAGGTTAAGTTCGAGCACATGAGACCTGGTGGTTTGATGCAGCAACTTCCCATTCCTGAGTGGAAGTGGAAAGGGATTACTATGGACTTTGTTGTTGGTTTTCCTCGTACTTCTCATGGGTTTGATTCCATATGGGTGATTGTTGATAGGCTGACTAAGTCAGCACATTTCTTGCTGGTTCAAACTTCTTATGGCGCAGAGAGGTTAGCTCAGATCTACCTTCGTGAGATTGTTCGGTTGCACGGGGTCCCAGCTTCTATTATTTCAGACCGCGGCACTCAGTTCACATCTCAGTTCTGGAGGGCTATTCAGTGAGATTTGGGTACAGAGGTTCATCTTAGTACCGCTTTCCACCCTCAGACAGATGGCCAGTCCGAGAGGACCATTCAGATTCTGGAGGACATGATTCGGGCCTGTGTTCTTGACTTTGGAGGTTCTTGGGATCAGTTTGTTCCCTTGGCAGAGTTTGCTTATAATAACAGCTTCCATTCGAGTATTAGCATGGCACCTTTTGAGGCTTTGTATGGCAGGCGTTGTAGATCACCGGTAGGTTGGTTTGATGGTTTTAGTGCTTGGCCACAGAGCACATATTTGCTTCGAGATTCCTTAGACCGAGTCCGAGTGATTCAGGACAGACTTCGGGCAGCTCAGAGCAGGCAGAAGAGTTATGCTGATTGTAGGCTTCGTGCCTTGGAGTTTAGTGTCGGTGACTTGGTGTTTCTCCGTGTATCGCCCATGAAGGGCGTGATGAGATTTGGTAGGCGGGGCAAGCTTAGCCCCAGGTACATTGGGCCATTTGAGATTCTTCAGAGGGTTGGTAGCGTTGCCTATCAGTTAGCCTTGCCTCCGATGTTTTCAGCTATACATCCTGTATTTCATGTTTCGATGTTGCGTCGGTATGTCCCAGATGAGTCTCACGTGTTACAGTGGGATTCAGTTCAGTTGGGTGAGGGTTTAGCCTTTGTTGAGGAGCCGACATCTATTTTGGCCAGAGATGTCAGGAGATTGAGGTCTCGAGAGATCCTGGTTGTTAAGGTTCAGTGGAGGCACCGTCCAGTCGAGGAGGCTACCTGGGAGACCGAGAGAGATATGCGGGCTCAGTATCCGTAGCTGTTTGGGCCTTCAGGTACCCCCTTGACCTTGACTTTCGAGGACGAAAGTCCCTTTTAGTAATGGATGATGTAATGACCCTTCCGGTTATTTCCACGTATACGTTTTTCCTTGAACCATTAGAGCTTGTTTGTAGCGGCCCCAAGTCACTTAAGGCTTGTCAGGACCGGTATTTTCGGTGTCGGGTCCATTTGTTTGATCGTAAGTTCCTTTAATAAACTTTCTGAACTTTGGGTAAACTGTCTCTGGGATTTTCTCCCAATATATAAAGAGTTAGAAGTCCCCCGAAATGCCAAATCGAAGGTCTACGAGTCTAGTTTCCAACGCACAAAACCTCACATCCAACTGATCTTGGAGTAAAGAGTTATGACTGTTTTACCACGGACTGTCTGGCAGAAAACGGGTTGCGAACCGGGTCGCGAACCAGGTCGGGTCAAACTCGATTTAAGCCTCAACTTTACGTTTTAAAATGCCATTTCAGTTCTGAAACAGTGAGAAAACATAAGGGAGGGTTCCAAGAGAGTTCTTGAGTATCGAAATCGTGCGTACTTGAAAATATCTA
Organism: Jaltomata sinuosa; assembly: GCA_003996215.1. NCBI lineage: Eukaryota > Viridiplantae > Streptophyta > Magnoliopsida > Solanales > Solanaceae > Jaltomata > Jaltomata sinuosa. The sequence continues at coordinate 72,530 of QJPP01004772.1, forward strand.
ATTTGAAAGTCGAAGGTGGTAGAAAACTATATTATTATTACCTTTTCAAAATATTTTAAAGGTTTATGAAAAATATTTTTGTTACGATATAATTGTATATGTATTTATTTTATAAGGTTTTTATACATTGTAATATTTTAGCGGAGATAGTAAATTTAGTTACGTTGAAAATTATTATTATAATATAGTAGGTTTTATTTGAAATAATTTTCTATTAAATGTGATATATTTAAAAAGCTATATTTATTTTACAATGAACTTATGCAATACCCGAGTACTTACGTAGTGGAATACAAATAACTGTGTGGTGCCACTCCACTTCCACGTGGAAGTGGAGTATGGATACACCACTTAATTAATGTGAGTGGTGGCATCATTTGTCATATATAACATTAATGAGCTATTATCTTGAAAACTTAAGAAATGTCCCTACTAATATTAATGAACTTCAGCAACACCTAATACTATTTTCCTTACCCAGTTTGTGTTCTAAGCCATAGCTATATATGTGAGTATTTACTTGCACGCTCACATATTCATTATGGCTAAATTAATCCAATCATTTCGTCTTTAGAATTTTAATTATATATACGGCGAAGAGGATTTGATAGGCCAACCATTTAGACAATTCATATGATCACCGGGAAAAAAGATTATTTACGTCAAGTTATTCAAGCCCGAGTTCAAGTTTGATTTCGTGTTGGAGCTTTTTCCGAGAGATTCAAGCTTGTCATCGGACGACGTGTAGGTTACGGTTTATTTTTCCCTAGACTCCACATATATAGGATAACATTGTATTAATGGGCATCCTTGGGTTGGTTTATTAGGTTGGTACCACAGACCTCGACCGCTTTATTCATGTCCGCCTACTTTTGTTCCTCCGTTGCTTGTAGTATTTGCCGATATGTTTTATTTACCCTTGTGGTCCTGTGTGGCCTTGTTGACTCTTGAACATAGAAGGTGGGATTTTGGGAATGTCCGCGAGTCCCGGGCATAGAATTATCCTTCTAGGCTGGTTATGCTTGCTGAGTAGTTGTGGGCCTGTGCAGGGTCGATAGGTTGATTGTGAGCTGCTGGGCAGCTATTGTGTGTGATCATACTATTTCCATGCATATAAAGAGGTTTTATCCATGTTTTACTATGGTTTTGGCTTCGGGCCTACTGGCACTATTTTCTAACCTTGCATGGCCCCGGGGGCCTGTTTTTAATGGAAATGATTTGGAAATGGTTTGATTTAACTTGTGAATGTTCCTGGGTAAAAGAAAGTAAAATTATGTTTTAAAACACCAGTTTTACGATTAACGCTAGACTCGGCAGGGCCGGGGTGCTAGTTGAGTTTTCCTGCTACTTGAAATGATTTTAGCCTCGGTCGGACCGAGCACCTGAGATGACTTTCTACTGTTTATCCCCGGTTATGCCCGGGCACCCTTGGAGGGGTTTTTGAGATATTTCCCTACTACTTTAGTCCTGGACAGGGTCTGGGCATGCATATTCGAGACTGGGTCTCTATCTTGAAACCGGACTTGCTTCCGGATGACAGGTTTTGATACTGAGTTTTAGTATGGGGTCGGGGACCTCCATGGACCTTGCCATCCGGGCCAGGGGCTGTGGGTTGCGTGTGCCGGAGGAGGGTTATACGGTGGAGTAGAGGTATACGGGCAGTGTCCTTCCATGGAACCTACCTGCTGGGCCAGATCGGCACCGGAGGAGGTACATACAGAGATACCATTTCACTTGAGATCTTCATGCATCATATCATTCATTGTTCGAGGCTGGATTTGTGATTGATATGATTAGTTGGGCTTGATTCTTGTCTCTAACCATGCCTATCATTACTCTTTCTCTCTTCTTCTTACACTTAAGGTTACCGGTATACCGTCCATTTCGTAAACTTATTTTGTATACACTGTTGTTGCAAGGACCCCAGGTGCGTTGTTTCTTACTTTCACCTGTGCCTATGGTGTGTATATTCTGCTTACTAGCCTCACATGTGGTTCTGTTGATTTCCCTCTGGGCTAGTTCTTGTGTACCTTTCGTTGATTTCTGTGACTGCTTGCTTCTATTCTGTCTGTTACTACGCTTTTATCTTATATGTGCCCAGTCGGCCCATGATACCTACTGGGTACCTTATTCTTCACATTTGGTGCTTACCCTACCCCCTGCATCTTTGGGTGCAGATCCTAGCGTGGGTCATCGTCGTTAGATCGCTGTGATTGGTGCTTGGAGATCTGTTGGGGACTACTTCAGACTGAGGGTGAGCTCTTGGCGATCGGAGCTTAGATTTAGTTTATCTTTTGCTTCATGTACTCTATTACCACTCAGAGACATCTGTATATATTGTTTTGGATTATTTGCACTCCATGTATATAGTTTGGCTCAATACCACGATACCAGGTCTTGGGGTTTGATTTAGTTTCCGCATATGTATATATTTATATTCCTTTTATCTGTTCTCTTCGTCTTGTTCCCTTATTTGTTAGATAGTAGCCCATTGCTAACTGTTCTAGGCTACGAGGATTGGTTCACCTATCGGGGCTTGTAGGTGCCATCATGACCGAGAAATTGGGTCGTGACAGTCTCATAAGATCTATGCCGGCCGTCGGAATCAAATAAAGGTTGAAGGACAATTCAATTCATTAAGGGGCATAGCAGCGCCCTCGCCCGGTGCCATTTCCAGACCTAGCAGCAGACGGGGGGGCCGTGCCTGAATTCAAATCGGACCAGACTCTTCTTTGTTTGAGCTACTCCTAGGCACGCAGACCAAAGATTTCACTTGTCCTGGACAAGTACATAGAGATCTTCGTGGGACCGTGGAGGGAGTCTCAATCGATCTTTTCGAGGATTCCTTATCACGCCACACATAGAGATCCTTCCATTGATAGATCAGAGGGTCCTCCCTTGAACAAATTCTTAAAGGTTAGGTTACTACCTGCTTCTACAGAAGAGGTTTACTTTGTACCGCCCGGAGGTCATATAGATCGGAATTCAGAGCGATAAGAATAAAAGGGTTGGTGTGGCCACAGCTACAACAACTGGCACTTCAAATTAGATTCTAAGGGCACTACTGAAAGCCTTTTTTTACTGTAATAGGGAGGTGTAAGCCTCGAAAGCCTTTGGTACTTCGGTAGGGCGAGCAGCCCTTGAACCAAAAAAAGGGAGTCTCTGACTTCCTTCGCCTATTATTTTTATGCATTTCATTCTCTATTTGGCCCGCTTCAATCAAAATGAGAAAAAAGGGTCCGGTCAATAGCATAGCTCTTTCTTTCCCTGATCTCCTTTCGAAGAAGAGGTCTTCACATTCCTAATCCAGTAGGGTCGGACGGCTTTCTTTGCCCCAGCTTGGCGAATTGCATTCCCGCACAATGACATTCTTTGTTTGTGCGCCCCTTACCATTCTCACTCAGTCTTTTAATGGCTGGGAAGTCAGCCGTAGAAATGAAGCCTATCGCCATGCCGACCATCAAATACGAGATTGGGCCCCTTCTCAAAGATTTGATGGAATGGCCCACCCTACCCAAGAGCGCTTATGTCATAGGGGAACTGATGGCTGGAAACAATCCTTATGGTTTGTTTTGATATCCGGTAGGAATAATAAAAAGAAAAATCCAGGTTGGTTGGTGAGCCTAGTGATACGAGACTATCTAGCTTGGTTCGGAGAGCACTTGTTGGGTTAAATATTTTTTGGTTGCTAAATGTTACGGCCTAAATGCTGAACTATTGACCCTACTTGTTCAGATGGGTGTTCACCCCAAAGTGTTCCCAGACCGCATGCATACATCCGTAAGTAACTTAGTGCAACATGGAAAATTCCATTGAGAGGAATCAGCAAAGAAAAGAAAAACAGCAACATCAACATGTGTATTTGAGAGATTGTCCTCGGGCTGAGGAGTGTCCACATGAGTTTGTTAAAGTGTTTACACAGGCCTGTGGTCCTCTTTTATATTCTGTCGAGAGTTCAGATTGCTCCACCTAAGTAGAATGAAAAGAAGGAATTGGAAAAGAAAAAGGGGAGCTATTGTGAAGCCTAGAAAGGCGGAAGCAAAAAATCGCTTATACCGACCAACAACAAATTAGCTTAGTAATAACACTCTTTCTACCGGCTGGCGCAGCTGGATGTTTCTTATCAATAGAACACGAAAAAGAGGAGTAGGAGTTCTCTTTAGGGGTGGAATCAATTCGAAAATACAAAAATGAACGAGTTATTAGAAGTTGTCGTGCCTTTCGTGATAAGTTTACAAGAAACTTTGAGCGGGAGACAACGGGCAAACCCGCAGGTTCCCGATGCCCTACCTGAAGCCTCATCATAGGGTCCCAATTTTCCTCTACCCGAAATAGTTGGGCAAGAAAGGGGCTGTTTTCATAAGAAGAAATGAAAGTATGGAGGCCTCTATGCTCAATCGAATAACAAAGCTCGAAAAAAATAGCCTTTTTCTGCTTTCTAAAGAAAAGGGGGAGTATTGGTCAGAAGTAAAGACCACACTCCACAATTGTGGCTCTTAGAAAGAATATTACAGGTTACTGTGTTTCGAGAACAGAGATCTGCAAATCAGGGAGAGAAAATGTGAATGTTTTTTCTCTTTCAAGAGATTCTGTCTCGGAATCGTGCCTTGAGCGGGGATGCTACAAATCCTATCGAGAGGTACTAGACAAAAACCCCGAATGGGGCCCGGTAGAGAAAGACATAAAGGAAATTGAGTTCGTTGAGCAAGTCAAACTCAATCTTGTAGCACGCGGGCACGAGTCTCCCTATATTCTTGGGTTAGGGTGAAATCTGGAGATCTACGAAGGAACGCTATCTATATTCTTAACACATGCAAGTCGAACATCTACGAAAAATCTGTCGTAAAGTTTCGTTCTTCGTTCCTATTTCTTGCTTTTTTTTCCGGTATGTCGCTCTGTCATTGTCTGATTTTTGGTTGTCTGATCACACTCGAAATTATGTATCTACTTATCATATTTTTACCCCTGCTCGGTAGTTTTGTAGCAGGATGTTTCGGATGTTTTCTAGGAAAAGAAGGAACCGCTATAATAACTACTATGTGCATTTCATTCTCTTTGATCTTCTCTTTGATTGCTTTTTATAAAGTCGCACCGGGAGCTAGTGCTTGCTATCTAAGAATTACTCTATGGATCTCATCGGAAATGTTTGATGCTTCTTGGGTCTTCTTTGGCGACCGTGAAGTCACCGGATGAATTGCCGAGTAAATAGATCAAATCCGGATGCGGCTGTTGCTCCGCGGCGATACGGACTCGACCTGTTCCTACCCACTACGGGGTACCATAGCATGTCGAGAATAAGGGGGGACATAGCAAACATAACCACTCCCTTGGTTGGGGGCTGTGCCGCCCTGCCTTTCGATCGATACACAGTTGAGGAGGCCGATCACGAATGCTACAGGTGTGGGAGTGATCCTGGTCAAAGAAGGCTAAGACGGTGCCTCGCATATGGGTAGTAAGAGGGAGCTTATGCCCCGACGGTGGGGACTTATGTCTAAAGGCCCAACCCAATAGGGACAGCACACCCCCCACTTCAAGCGCACCTCTGTATCGACTGAATCACTCTTTTGGTCTAGTCGGTGGAACCGGTGAACCACGCGAGTTGGTTAGATGTGTGGGGCAGAGGGCTCGTAGTACCCCCTTTGATTGATCCAGCCTTTTCTTCGCTTCGATAGTGAATCACCTACTAAAGGGGCAGGCATGCACACCTTATTTGAGACTACTAAGGTAGGCGGTGGACTCTTTCATTAAGTAAGGGAAGAAGGGGCCTAAGCACGGCAGATACCATACACTTGAGTGGCAAAGGAAAGAGAGACCTTACCTTTTTTTCTAGGCCTGTTCGGACATACGGTTTCCGCAGAAGATCAAGTTGGTGAGCCGTGTGATGGGAAACCTTCCCGCACGGTTCGGAGAGCACTGAATTAGAATGAGAGGTTTACCACCACATCATTTCATGCAAGGGGAGCTCGCTCGATTCGCATATTGTTCTGACTCGTAATTCACTTCTGACCCCGTGTTCGATAGCCCGACCGTAGTGATGTTAATTGTGGTTACATTCATAAGTAGCTTAGTCCATCTTTATTCCATTTCATATATGTCTGAGGATCCGTATAGCCCTCGATTTATGTGTTATTTATCCATTCCTACTTTTTTTATGCCAATGTTAATGTTGGTGACTGGAGATAACTCTCTTCAATTATTCCTGGGATGGGAGGGAGTAGGTCTTGCTTCATATTTGTTAATTCATTTCTGGTTTACACGACTTCAGGTAGATAAAGCAGTTATAAAAGTTATGCTTGTCAATCGAGTAGGTGATTTTGGATTAGCTCCTGGGATTTTGGGTTGTTTTACTCTATTTCAAACAGGAGACTTTTCAACCATTTTTGCTTGTGCTAGACGGAATGGAGAATGAATGAAATAGAATAGTCTGGCAAAATCGTATGATAGGGAAAGTGCGGAGCCTCCCACTTGTCTGGGTTACCGGGCTGGCTAACCTAACTATGAATTTCTATCAATGTCGGGATAGACAGAGGTCTAGGATAGTACGCTGTCGGAGTTGCCCCCAGAAATTCTTGGATTTCTTGCAATATGAGATTGAATGCCATAACTCTTATTTGTATTTTACTTTTTATTGGTGCTGTTGGGAAATCTGCACAGATAGGATCGCATACTTGGTCACCTGATGCTATGGAGGGTCTCACTCTAGTATCCGCTTTGATTCATGCAGCTACTATGGTAACAGCTGGTGTTTTCTTGATAGCAAGGTGCTCCCCTTTATTTGAATATCCACCTACGGCTTTGATTGTTATTACTTTTGCAGGAGCTATGACGTCATTCCTTGCGGAAACCACTGGAATATTACAGAATGATCTAAAGAGGGTCATAGCTTATTCAACTTGCAGTCAATTAGGTATATGATCTTTTCTTGCGGCATCTCTAACTATTCGGTTAGCATCTTTCACTTAATGAATCACGCCTTTTTCAAAGCATTACCATTCCTGAGTGCAGGTTCGGTGATTCATGCCATGTTGGATGAGAAAAATATGCAGAAGATGGGGGGGCTTGCCTCCTCGTTCCCTTTTACCTATGCCATGATGCTCATGGGAAGCTTATCTCTAATTGGATTTCCTTTTCTAACTAGATTTTATTCCAAAGATGTGATATTAGAGCTCGCTTACCTAAGTATACCATCAGTGGGAACTTTGCTTTCTGGTTGGGAAGTGTCTCTATCTTTTTCACTTCGTATTACTCCTTTCGTTCACTTTTCTAACATTTCTAGTACCAACTAATTCATTCGGGTGAGACATCTTACGATGTCATGATGCACCCATTCCTATGGCTATTCCTTTAATACTTCTGGCTCTCGGGAGTCTCTTTGTAGGATACTTGGTCAAAGTGTGACCTATTAGCCCATAAGTAAGTACTGTGATGAAGCGGCTGTTGCTCACCCGACACAATCGTACGAGGTCACAATTCACCCAACACGATTATCCGGGGTGAATAAGAATTGGGGATCGGATGCGGGCAAAATTCCTGCCAATGGCTGAGATGTTCAGTCGACTCCCTCCCCCTTTGTGAGGGTCCCGACCCCTGCGAGTGAGCAGAAAAAGGAGGAGGAAAGAGGCCCTGGTGAACTATCATAATTAGTGAACAAGTGTAAGCTTCGTTGCCCGACAGTATAGAGTACTGACCACACCGAGGGACAGGCCCTGAAGCGAAGGACGGGAATGAGCGAAATCAATATGTTCCAATTTCTGGCCTTGCACCGACCATCCAATGGACCATGGACTAAACGGCCACTGCCTGAAAGAAATATGTCCAGGGGACCGCTGCGCCCCCCACAAGGTACATCTCGCACCTATGGGTCGCTATAACTATCCAAGAAGACACTCGAAACTGGAAGGATAAACAAACCCACCCGATGGACTGCCGAGCTACAAGTCTATGACACATGAGCGGGATTCTCTAAAAAGGCAAGGTCGTGGGTGGCCAAGAGGGCCCACTTGGAGACTTGGGATTTCAGCAGGAAATGCAAAGGTTGCAACAAGCCGGCCGGCCAAAGAGAATCAACTAGTTTAGTTCTGATCTTAGTAGGCTCATAATAGGGAATACCCTAACCCTAGGAACCGGGGCCTGGCCATCCTTCGTTTGCGATCGACGTTCCAGCTTTGTCCGTCGACAGCTAAATGTTTAGATCTGGTTCGATTCATGATCGCATCTTCAAACCTTATCCCGTGGGCTTTAGCGTACATTTTTCATTCTTCATCCGGTCCTTAGTAGCCTTTCCAAAGTCAACCTAACCGCTTACCTTTGGAAAGGTGCTAAATAGGCCTTCGCCTTACGCCTTTATATATAATAGAAGAAAATTAGATAGTTGTATATAGAATTAGCCAGATCGTCTGAAGCATGAAAATAATCGCCTTTGTTCTGAAGGCCTAGCGAGTTCCTTTTTTTTTTCAAAGGCGGTCCTTTTCTTTCCTCGGACCGATGACTCACTTGTTCAGTACTGCTAACTATTATAGGAGGATGCAGCCCCCGCGGGACTACCAGTAGATTCAGTTGTTGAATCTTGTGCAAGTTAGGTTGTGGTTGTATTGGCTGCAAGCGGAACGTAGGCGCTTTAGGTGTGTGTTGACCATACACTCTTGCTTCGTGTAATGTCGTATGTATGATAGAGGTAGTGTGGTGATTGACCTCAATGCAAATGGTGATCCCCAAGGTTCAACAAATGAATGAAGCTATGATCCGGATAGAGATGGTGGTCTTCCTTTGATGTCTTTAAGCCGGCCATAATAGAATAGATAGGCGAAGCAGTCAATAGCAGTCTGTTCTCGCCTATCGATAGATAGCAGGTTGCTTCCAAGCTCAAACCATTTGAAACTGAATTGCTACTTTTTTATTCTTATTGATAGAGTGGTATTCTTCGCCCCTGTCAAATAAAGTAGAGGGGGAGAACAGGAAAAGAGAAGGAAAAAGAGCAAAGGATTGATAAGTCTAATGGGGGAAGAATGGTTGACACGTTGACTGCCTTCGATAGATGAAAAAAACTCAAGCGGTCTAACCTAACCCCAGGGCGGACCCCAACCGAAAGGCGCTAGACAAACTAAGGGCAAGCGAGATAAAGAAAGCAGCTGGCCCTATGTGTAAAACCTTGCCGCGGGAGAGTCTTTATCCAATGAGAATAAAGAAAGTTTCTGGGCAAGACAAGAAAGGAACTCGCCCTTTGACACCAAGGGATAAGAGCTGATTGTTGGCGATGACTTAATGAAGGAAATCTATGAGAGAAGGTTCTCGAACTGGGACCAATGCCAACGAGTTCAGTCGAAGAAGGTAACGAGTCTAAGGGAAGGATCAAGCTTGAAAGGAATGGACGGGCGTAGGCTTAATAGTGAACGCAGACCCCCCTGCTTATAGATATGAGATCAATGACTTAAATAAAAGAAAGATGTCGAGAGAAAGTCTTAGCCCTTAAAATGCGTTGCGAAGAGAGATCGAAGACGAAGATTTTTTGACGCAGCGCGGGCACTAGATGGAAAAGACAGATAAAGGAACAACCCACCGGAAGGGCATACCTCAAGGGGAACCAATCTCCCCCGGCAAAGATCTATCTGCGTGAAGCCGACCTATGGATAGAAAGAAAGATGCAGGAAAGAAAAATGAAAGAAGAAAGAAAAATTTGATTTGGGAGTGTGAGATAGGTAGACGGGGACAGCCGAACAACCGTTGGGGTTTCCAGTTGTGATAGCTAAACTAATCAGATGGGCCGACCCTGGAGCTGACATTTAAATCAGAAATCAACATCGGGTCCCGGCTATCCAAAAAACGCAGACTGAAGCGGAAGATCACAAGATGCAACACAACAAGGGGGTCATTAGACTGTAGCTTGCGCGAAGGAAGAAGCTAATCAATTAGAATTGAGACAGGGAGGAGAGTCGAAAGAGAGATTTTCGAGCCTACAAGCAGCAAGCAACAACTGCTTTTCAGTCGTTGCGCGCTAGCTTGTAGTTTAGGGGTATAGTAGGGGTGCCCCTTTCTCAAACTTTTCTATAATCTAAGGTTAGCTTTTTCCTAGTTTTGGAGTTTTCCCCAACCAACCTATACCTTACTAATAAAAAAGGGCTTCCCTTTTTCAGCTGCATTGCACTGCCGCATAAATAATGGATCCGCTGGGCTGGATGAGCAACCTTCTATCTGGCCTCTGTACCAATAGTAGAGTGGCTTGCTACATTCAATCAGAAAAGGAAGATTGAGAAAGGCAAAGGAGAAAGGAGTTGTCCCCCTTCTCTGTCGCCGCCGCATATGTAGTAAAAGAAGGAGCGGAGAAGGAAGAACAACCGTTTGACTTTGATGAGGTGGCGGGTTTGGCTAGGTAACATAATGGAAATGTATAGGACTGCAAATCCTGGAATGACGGTTTGACCCCGTCCTTGGCCTCAAGGAGTGGTGAGTAGCACGGAACTTGTTTCAATCAAATGGTATAGTATTAGGGTAGGAGGCTTTCCTTTATTAGAGAAATCCACAAACAAGATGCTGGAACTTCCAAACCAAAGAAATGCAAGATGAGAAGGAGCTTTCTACGTTACGCTTCAATAGAATGAATTCGGTAAGGGTAGAGTAGGCCCTATGGTTGATCAAAGGTGCTATGCCACTTGAACTCAAATCTATCTGACCTTCAATCCATCTTTGTCCATCCAACTCATAAAAAAATGTTAGACCAAGGCTGACACAACTGAATTGGTTGAGGAAAAGGAACCCCCAACGACCAAGCACTCCCGCCCCCAAAGGCAGAGACTGAAGAACCACCAGGTTGTCGAGGACAAGTCTGAAAAGGAGGCGGGCGCCCTCTAAGTTGACCACCCTACCCACTAATGGACTATAAGGGGGGGAAGGCAAACGGGAACCGATCAAAACCAGAACCGCTTGACTGACCCCTTCATAGTCCATTCATTAAGGTTGGGGATGGCTGGAACCAATCAGAAGTGCAAATTGCGCAAGCGAAGCCAGGAAACAGACCGCAACACAACGACTAGGACTCGTGTCAGAGGACTTTTGAGCGTGAGCTAACACTCATGTAGCGGCAAGGACCCTCAACTCTCGAAGGGGCCACCAACCGCCCGAATCACTGTAGCAAACCCTCTCTTTACTCAATGGATAGTGCTTATTCTCTTTCAATCAACAAAATAAGAAATGGGAAAAAAGAGGTCTTTATTGAAGAGGCTTTGCACCTGAAATAGGACTAATGCAAATCCAGAAGAATGATCTGGGCTTTCGAAAAGATGAAGATACAAGGGGTAAAGAGACAGTCTTTTGAACAACCAAGCTGACATAAGGATTCTAGCTCGCGCCCACTTAGAGCAGATGGAGATTCTCGGACGAGGAAAAGCGACACTCGACATCTATTAAACAAGACCAAGAATAAAAACCATGCCCTCGAGAGAAAGTAGTGATGATTTCCATGAATGCTGCCCTCGAGGACGTGTACAAGAAGGTCTTTGCCGATTCCTATCAACATGATGCATCTCTTAGTAGAGGGGCGTGAAAAGTGGAGACTTTGACCATAGGGATCAATTGATAGACATTTTTCTTGAGGAAGAGAATCCAGGATGAACGCTTTTTTCATTCTCTATGCGCTGACTGGATGCGTACTCGCGTGATCAATCGATGGACGGGAGAATTGCGTGAATGATGAGACCGGTCTAACCTAAAGTCAAGGATCTTCCCTCTCTTGATGGCGAATCTTGATTGACTAACACTAGGAACCGATTCGGAGAAAGAAGAAGCATGGCATGAGATAGGCGGCGGATGAATTTCCGATAGTGAATTACTTGAATCGATGGATGGAGGGAGAGCCCTCCAACTCAAGCATGAAATCAATGTTGAGTCAACAATCATCGAGAGGGGTACCACCAAGCGAGATCGAGACCAGCCCCTTGTATAAGTATAGGGTTCCAAACTTTGTGCTTCTTCAAATATCCCATAAGTCTAAATAAAGTAGGGACTTCATGACTAAGAAGGGAGAAAGTTGACTTTGAGAAAGAAAAGGGGCGCCCTAGCTTCAAAAAACAGCGCTAACGAGCAAGAAAGGGCCCCTTACTATAGATAGGACCTTAGCGCTTTACTAATAACAAACATATATAGGGCTTACTTTTTTCAGCTTGATCGGAATTGATTCTATGATTGAATAGCAGAAGTGCTACTTAGTAGTAGAAACTCGGAGAGACAGACAGAGAGGGGACTCTTTCATACCTGCTTACTCCTAGGATGAGAAGTAGGTCCCTTATTTTTTGCAGGAAGAGTTCCAGCCTTTGTTGCCCCTTGAAAGAGGGAGTCTACTTAGCGAACTGGCAGGACGCGGAGATTTATTGATCAATATGAATCTCGAGAGTGGATGGTTGATCGCTGCCTCCTTGTCCTGGAGGCTCTCCGGCCGGGGAGGGGCTTGCTATCGTAACCCTTTCTCCCGGTGTATATGAAAAAGGGTGACGAACTCATTTTTCTTCTGTCATAGGTTAAAGAACGAGAGTCGGCTTCCAACATTAAGTCTATTGTTCCTCGGTAGCTTAGTGGTAGAGCGGTCAACTGTTAACCGATTGGTCGTAGGTTCGAATCCTACTTGGGGAAATTTTTTAGTTATCACTTTTCTGACCTAGCGCTTGCCTCTGGTGGTGTCCTTCTCCTTTGTTTCTAAACTAGCAGAATCGTGGGACATCAAAAGTGGTAAGTTGATTGTTGGTTTTTATTCCTCACTCTCGTATAGGTTAACTTGGTTCATTCCATTCTTAGGGAAGGATCCACTGGAAAGACTGGAGTAGTATCTTCATTAGTCGGAAGGAATTAGTCTCCACTAGCTCGAAGAACAAACAAGAAAAGGGTTACTATTTAGGAGAGATGGATGTGGCCCAATGGCTAAAGCTATGCCAGCTTCTTGTAGACTGAACTTTTTTCTCTTTAGGCTCCGAGTTCTTTTTGGGGGGATGGTCTAATTTACTAGTGGCAACGAAGTTCTTAAATGACTAGATTCTCCCGGAACACTAGCTAAGCTAATCGTCTTAGCTCCCTTCAATTAAATCAATAAGCTTTTTGATTGATTCAGGGCGCCGCCCCCTTCTTAGAATTAGAACCCATTGAGAGGGGCCTCAGCCTGGGAAGGGGAGAGTGGCCGAGTGGTCAAAAGAGGCAGACTGTAAATCTGTTGAAGTTTTTCTACGTAGGTTCGAATCCTGCCTCTCCCACTTTCATAGACTTCAGAGAAGAGAAAAGAGGCATTCGTCAGCGTAGGAAGGCCAACCGAGCGAACCTCTTTCTTGTTTTTGGCCGTGAAGTGAAATTGTATCATATGTTAGTTAGAGAGGTTGGCAAACTACTACGATCTATAGATTTCCCATCTATATCCAATCCCAACGAGAATAGAAGTGAGTCGCTTCCAGCCTGTCTTGTAGTCATAGTTTTTAGCTTATTTAGTCATCGTCCTTCCTACACGCATGCGTCCGCCAGAATGCCTCATTGGTTTGGGACGAAGCCAAGCCGATACATATGATAGGCGAAGGAAAGACCCCCATTTCATAGTGACTGGGGAACACAAGTTTGATCGAGGATTGGAGAGGAGAGGTGGAAGAAAGGGCTCAGGATGGATTTAGGAGTCTTTGTGCGAGCTGTATGCGGTGAGAGTCGCACGTACGGTAACGAGGGGGGTTCGCGTCAATACGTGTAGTGTGGTGCTTAGGCCTACCCACCCTATTTGTTCCATGATCTATGGGTCTACTGGAGCTACCCACTTCGATCAATTAGCCAAGATTTTGACCAGATATGAAATCATTGGTGCTCGATCTAGTGGTATTTTTATGGGGATTCTATTTATCGTTATAGTATCCCTATTCAAGATCACTGCTGTTCCTTTTCAGGCGGCTGTAGGATGGGTAGGGTAGGGTGGGTGGTACCACTCTGCGGTCAATCTTCCTAACTGCGTGCGGGCCGGGCTTAGAGCGCGTGAAACTCATCACTACCTCGTAAGGGCGTTGAGACCATAGCATGTTACACGAAAGCACCATTTTCTCTGTAGTGTTGTCACACAGCTGCCCGCCTAGAAGAGCAACTCGCTCTGTAGTGTTGTCACACAAGATGAGCACGCCGCCCGCCTGCTGGCCGGGCGAATCGAAGTTATCTTCCGGTCAACTGTCCACCCAGTCAAGTGCAAAAAACACAGTAGAATCACGCAACGCACGCTGCTGGTGTGCTTCCTGCTCGTGGGGAAAGAAAGAAGAGCGACAGGGTTCAGTTCACATTTGACTTTTTGCAGCATGGGAGCAGATTCCCCAAAAAATCCATGGGAACAATGAAAAAAAAAAGATATCTCAGTAACGAAAACTATAGGGGGTTGTATTGGCGAGATCCAATGGTGAACAGCTGCCCAAAAGAAAAACCACCTGGAAGTCCGAGGACCTTTAGTACTGTACTCTACCCTCGAACCAGTAGCCTTCGCACCAAGCAAGACCGCCCTTGTCCCTTTCATTTCTCCATTCCGCCTCCTTCTTTTCTTTGTTCCAATAGAGTCTAAGGCAAAGTGGTTTGTATGCCTACTTTACCTACTTAACGAAAGGGAATGAACAACATTTCATTTCTGGGTTTATGGATTCAGTCAGCCTCATGACATAATCAGAGTGAGGCTTTAGTTACCAGAAAATGCTTCTCCAAGACCCTCTCAAGTTTCCAGCTTTTTCCATCATTGAAGTCTTCGTCGCCCTACCAAACGAAAGAAGTCACTATCAAACTGCTCGCCCTATTGAATTACCAAAGGTGCGCTCAGCCCAGTGACTAGGAAATGGGTTTGCCCTTGAAGTGATGAGGTCAGAAAGAGGGAAGTAGGGCTCCTATTGACTAAAGGTTGGTTCTTCGCTTTACTTTAGAATGAAAGTTGCTATGAAGCCCCTCTCTTTACAGTCAAGTTTCAGCTCCTCTCCTCGTTCCGCCCTTCCTATTTGGATAGCAGCCTTCGAGATTTGCCTGCCCTTTCTAATAAAATATTCTGGCTCAGCCCGGGAAAGCGCTGGCAATAACTGAAAGGAAAGGGTCCATGTAGTTTCTGTGTCCGCCCCCTTCTTAGTCAATGGGGCACAGCAGGTTCGGCATCTACTACAAAAGAGAGAATCCACTTCAGATAATTATGTCTCTGCTAGGCAGCCTCCAAACCTGGTTGTCAGGACTTGGAGTAAAATCAGTTCTATTTTCAGGCAACCCCACCAATACTTAAGGGCTAAAAATGGTGGATTGGAAATGGAGCTAGCACTTATTTCTGGTTCCACCCCTGGATCTCTGATATTCTTCTCATTGAAAGTACCCCCCTCTTATTGACCAGGTAAACTTCATACGAAATTTGAAAGCTCTTGAAAATGTCTTGTAGTAGGAGGACCCAAAGCCCGTTCCTGAATAGGTAGGCACATAGTATCAAAAAATATCCAGTGAAGCTTTATTTTGTCTTCATCACCGCCTCACCAAAAGTTAGCTAACATTTTTTCCAACTGGTCAAAAGAACTCCCTTTGAAACTGGAATCCCTGCAAGAAGGTGTATAGGCATCGAGAAAAGAACATGTTTGCAAACTCCACTGGATAACAATGCTTTCATCTCCTACCACTTTATTTTATACTCTATCCAGAAGATGATAAAAAAAATTTAAGATTTAAATAGAGGTTGTCCTAGATCAAAATATTAGGAATCAAAGCAAGGAAAGTAGCATTGATGAAATGGGGGATCGCACCTTCAGTGAAGAAATAAGGTGACCAGCTGGAAGTTTTTGAAATCCCAACAATATTCTATTTTCTATATAAAAAGAATCCGAAAATCCTGATGGCGGATAGGGGAGACCTTTTTTTGGGTTAGTGCGCGCCGACATGCTAAAAATTACCTTTTGAACTTCTTCCATATTAGGAGGGCTCGTAAGCATATTATTATCTTCCTCTGTGACTAGAGAGGGGCTGGTCTCAAGGATCTCATCTTGAAGCACCGAACCTTGAGAAGAAAGTAATCTATGAAATAAATTGAGAGCTTGCAGATGTGGTCACCATCATAGGTACTCAAGATATTGTGTCTGGAGAGGTGGATAGATAGGACTACTAGTTGCTCGATCAGGACCCTAGCTTTATTGCGAGCCAAAAACCCAAAGAGAGTTTCAATCCACAAATTATCCGATACATATAAAGATGCTACTTGAACTCGACTCCGTGAAACCTTGTTTGAGGGAGAGGAACGGTGGCTCCTAAAGTGAAGAAAGCCATTTTCCAATCAATTACGACTCATCACTCAGATATTGATAGTGTCCATGAAGTTCTTAGAGAAATGAAAACTTCTTTCAAGAAGCTTCGACCAATATATCTTCCACATCTCCAATCCATACCTCTTGAAAAGGGTATGAATTGGAAACCTACCTGGAAAAGTACTCCATTACTCGACAACTTTGTCCGCCAATTTCAATATTCGGTGGATGATGTTGTAGACGGAGCAGCGGCTAAATATGTTAAAGAACACAATATCTTTGTGAACTTAAAGCATGAGGCTTACCGCCTTCGATTCGGTCTATTCTAAGTGGTCCATTGGGTAAGCAGCTAAAAGTGGAGGGAAGAGGTCTATACCCATTGCCGTAGCTAAAAGGCTTCCCTTTCTTACTTGATTGAGACTTAGAGTCAGGGCATCAGAGGTCTTAGGAATCCCATCCCTAACGAGCTAAAAGTGGAACAAGCGCTCTTAGCCTTTTGCTTGAGAGTAGGACTTGTGAAGTCAAAGACTTCAACCTGCTGCTTGACTGCTCGACTTGGATATTGAAGAATCTTTTTGCCTTTAGGCACCAGGAGTAGGCAAAAAAAGATGGGCTTTCCTCCAACTCGCACGATTGAAATAGACGGCTAGGAAAGTACGAAGTGACTCGACTCTAAAGGAGAGGAAGGAGGCCATTGGATGAGGTCTCATATCTGTCTCTGCTCCTCGATCGAACAAAATTTGATCCTATATAAAAATGCGTACTCATCGTGGTCGTCCCTCAGCCTCCCGAACCCATATTCTTACACATCCCTGGGAGTTGGGAGGGAATGCTACTTCTTCCTTAATTCATCAATTCCCATCTATGAAAGGGATCCAATTTGGTATCTTGCGTACGAATTCATGTTGTCAACAAGGATCTTCGCCCCTTTCCTTGTTGTTTTCCATTAAAATGAACAAAAAAAGGACTTTGAGTTTGGCTCTGGCTGCTATTGACTTGACTACATTGTCCCGGTCTTTCTTAGTTGACAACTTTCTTGCAATTTTCAGTTCTCTAGTTACTCATGCACAAGCAACAGCAGTTATGGATTTGATTGAGGAGCGCTGGGAAGAATGGATCGGGGGAGTTTTATTTCATTTATGACTTTCGCCTAGCACCTTACACTAAACAGAATCTCTTGCACGCGCATATAATAAGGAAGAAAACCTTGCTGGCTATTCCTTATTCTTGATAACACAGGAAAGAGAGATTCCTTAGGTTGCTCTTTCAGAGAAGAGATATCCATTGGGACGAAGCTGACAGAATGGCACCCGCTTTCTTAAGGATCCTTGCTAATTCAACTAGTTTTCTTTTTCGGGAATAAACTAGCCTAGAGGAAATGGGCATCAAGCCTATAAGTCAAGTACGCAAGAAGAGTTTATAGTCGAAGACACTCTCAGTCGAAGGTAGGGCAGTCTTCCTAGCTTCAAAATCTTATTATCAGGGGGAATATGTTCTATCAACCCTAGAAATAAAGCGAGTAATGGGGAGAGATCTAAGGGACTTTTTAAATGGGTTAATACCTGAGCGGCCAGAATTCATGATTATGGGAGGCGGTGGAGAAGATATAATTCATGTAATTATGCCCTCTAGAAAAGAGGATGCATTGGTCTTAATGGGGCTATCCATAACCGTACTTCGTCTTTATCGTAGTGAGATGCCGAAAGAAGGTTACCGAATCAATTGTATGCTTCCTTCTTTTTATTCTTGTCTTCAACAAGAGGAAGGGTAGATAGACTGTAAAGGATTGACTTGGGGGAATCAATAAGAGAAATTCCTTCCTCTATGATCAAATCGTGGGTAAATTAGTTGGAGATGGATCAGTTTATAGACTAATTTCATCTTTTCTTAACCTCACTGTTTTTGAAGATCTGGGAGTTATTCGAGTCTATACAAGTAGTGGCGACTCAGGCATACCACCTGCGGGTGATATCACTCGGGTTTTACTCGATATAGCCTTAAAGAATCTTTTCGATAGTCAGTTTCCTAAAAGGTTTCCAAGTATAGCATTTCATAGATTCGTCAACGAGGTTTCTATTTTCATAAGAAAGAATGAGAAAGTTGACCAATTCTACTAGCTTCCGAAATCCAATGAAATCTTCGTAAAGTCGATCATTATGAGTGTTACAATTCATTTGATTGGCAGGTACAATCAATTCATAGCTTCTCGAGAACAACCCATACTCATGCGGATTTGGAAGCAAGTGAAAGAACTAGTTGCATAGATATAGATATAGAGAAAGTCCTTTCTTTGAAGACGGTGATATTAGGGTTTTGAGATCGGTTCTGACGTCGAACAGGTTTTTGAATCAAAAAGCTCCACAGAGTTGTCGTATGCGGGTACTACAAGGCCCATGACTTTCTTGATCGCCTCATTCGGGTTAAGATGTGGCTAAAGTCTCTCCGATGGTAGCGCATATTACGCTCGAGGTCTCTTGAGCCTCCTGTTGTACCAATGTCTCCGTTTTAGGGGGAATAAGGTAATGAAATTTCGGTATGGACTTTTGTTGTTGTTACGACAGGCGGAGAGCAGTGCCCTATTGGTCTAATTCCTGCTTCCCCTTGGTATCGGTAAAGGGGCTGGTAAGCACTTCCCGAATAAATTCCTTTCTCTTCCCCCGACACCGAACAAAGCCTGGCTTCACTTGTCGTAGTAAGACCACCCCTCTATAAGCTTTCCATATCGCTCTGATGAACCTCTTTCCGCCTGTTCTCTAGAGTTCAAGAACAGATTCTTTCCTATCCCTTATTTTTCCATTAAGTCCATTTTCTGCTAAAGGCAGCATGAAAAGCACCTATATATTAATACGTAAGAGGAAGGAAGACTAAGCAACTATGCTACTCTGAAGTCTACACAAGTGGGAGAGGCAGGATTCAAACAAGCGAGTCTTCATAGGGCAATTGTCACTGCTTATGGACCCGAACCTGGGTTATCTATCCAGGCAAATCACCAATCGATTTACCAATCCAACTACGGACAAAACACTATGCCCACAGGCTCGGTCAAACCGAGCCGCCCAGGCTGCAAGAGACAAAGAGGCAGATTCTCAGACTGAAGAAGCAGTGGCTACCATTGCTAAAGTCCATCATCAGGAACAGCCTTAAGCTGGTGGCCCATCCCAAGAAGTTGTTGCTGAGCCCGTAGAGACTGGAGCCAAGCCTTTTTTTATATACTCTTTTATTTTGTTTCATTCGTTTATGGAATAGTAGCATATCAGATTAGGACACCGGTGCATTGATTGATGCCAAGGAGTCACAACTGTTCTTGAATGTACGAAGGTAAGCCGCCACGTCCTCCTTAACCTTGTTATCTCGTGCAGAATTCTTCCTCTGTTGAGGCTTCTGCTGGTCATCTTTACCAGCTCTATCTCCTCTATCAAATCTCCTGCGACTTTGTCCTCCCCTTTTGCTCATAAGTAAGCTCTTCTCCACGGCGTATTTTGACTCTGACCTTTGTTTCTTTAATTCGCTTTCTTGTTTTTGGCTCAAGCAGTAGGTCCTTCGACCCTCAAAGCAATACGGTATGCTCCTTCTACGCTGTCCAGAAAAGACAAATGCAATTCATTCAGCTCGAATATTGCCTTTTATCATTTAGACAAAAAAATATTATGATTCTTAAGAACTCAACGGGCCCTTCCCCTTCGAATCAAACAAACAAAGAAGTGTTGTCTACTGAAGGGAAGAGCGGGATACTTAGCTGAAAGGGTGGACAAGGCCTCGCGAAAGGTTTCTTTACTAAGTAAGATAAGGCAAGAAGCAAGGGCGCAGCAGCTGCACGAAGTTGCTTCTTAGCGCATCCCTTTTCCAATTCAAGTTTTGAACTACCGCAGACTTGTTTCATAGTTTTCAACTAAGCGGCAGACCCGACGCGACTGACATATAAGCCATTAATAGCAGGTCTAATTCGTCAAATCCCAGGGCTCAACCCTGGACAGGCTGTGGAAACTACCAAGCTGGAGTACGGTAAGGGCAGAGGGAATTTCCGGTGGAGCGGTGAAATGCGTAGAGATCGAAAAGAACAAAACAGAGAAAGCACTATGTTGGGCCGACACTGACACTGAGAGACGAAAGCTAGGGGAGCGAATGGGATTAGATACCCCAGTAGTCCTAGCCGTAAACGATGGATACTAGGCGTTGTGCGTATCGACCCATGCAGTGATGTAGCTAACGCGTTAAGTATCTCTCCTGGAGAGTAAATTCGCAAGAATGAAACTCAAAGGAATTGATGGGGGCCCGCAAAAGCAGTGGAGCATGTGGTTTAATTCGATGCAAAGCGAAGAACCTTACCAGGGCTTGCCATACCGCGAATCCTCTTGAAAGAGAGGGGTGACTTCGGGAACGCTGACACAGGTGGTGCATGGTTGTCATTAGCTTGTGTCGTAAGGTGTTGGGTTAACTCCCACAAAGAGTGGAACCCTCGTGTTTAGTTGCCATCGTTGAGTTTGGAACCCTGAACAGACTGCCGGTGATAAGCCGGAGAAAGGTGAGGATGACGTCAAGTCATCATGCCTCTTATGTCCTGGGCAACACACGTGCTACAATGGTCAGGACAAAAGGTCGCGATCCCGCAAGGGTGAGCTAACCCCAAAAACCCGTCCTCAGTTCGGATTGCAGGCTGCAACTCGCCTGCATGAAGCCAGAATCGCTAGTAATCGTCGGGTCGGCTGGGCCTGCCTTTCAATAAATCTCCAGCCGCTTAGTTCCGCTATTGGTGCGAGTTGTAAGGAGTCTTGGTCTCGAGTCAAGCTGGGGCATCATTTCATTCTCGTAACGAGAATGAGTGCACCGCAAGAGCAGATAAGTTTCTCCCTCGCCTCGCAGTGGCGACATCTGTCTTTTAAGTTAAGTCATTTCCTAAGTCCTCTTATTCTACGATAATCCAAGCTGCAACGGCACCTCACAAACTTCTTACTGGGGAAGTACTATAATAGGCATTTGCGACTGTTTGGATGCACGTGTTTTGTTCATATTCCTGCGCAGTTAAGAGAAAAATTCCAAGGCAACCACTTGTGTCTTTCTTGGATATGCTCAATCCGGGTATATATATGATATGACATGAAATCCAAGAGAGTCGATGTATCCTTAATGCTCTCTTTAATAGGGTCACCTCATATTTTCCTTAACCTAATTAATCAACCCCGGGGGAGAATGATGATGGAAATGTATTGCGGCCTTCTCCTGTTCATCAACTCGAACCTCATTCTTCTGCAGTTGATGTTACGGATTAGCCTCACTCTTCAGACCAGCAGCCTTGCTCAGCATTTTCTGCCGACTGTCAGCCTGTTCAGCTGACCTCAGAGGATTCCTGTCACCCGGCACATTATGTTTATTCTCCGTGGCGATTACAGTCTCTTTCCCAGGGTCAAGCTACTCCAGAAGATCAACAGTCTAGCCCAGTTGCTTCCCTTCCAGTCGCTTCCTAAAATTCTGGATCCCGCTCTCAGCTTCGTCGATCCTCTCAAGTTTCTTATCATGTTGAAGGCATATGAATCGTTTTCCCCAAAAGATCGAGCTTACCTCATCTCAGTTCAATCTTCTCATGAACCTGAATCATTTGTTGAAGCCTCCAATCATTCTTGCTGGAGAGATGCTATACAGGAAAAAATCAATGCCCAGGAAAAAAATAATAAGACTTAGTCTCATTGCCTGCAGTGAAAGAAGCCATTGGCTGCAAGTGGATTTACAAGATCAAGTATAAAATAGATGGCTCGGAAGATAGATACAAGGCTAGATTAGTAGCTAAAGGATTCCTGAAAGAATATTGAGTCGAACCCCTTTCCTTATAGTCAAGTGGCCCAAGGGCCCCCTTTAGAGAATCGAAGTCTTTAGAGATTCGACTCTTATCATCTGCCAAACTCAAAAGAAATGAAAAACAATCTACATGTATTCCTAAAACACACCAAAAATAACAAAAGGTAAAGGAAATAAACTAAAAACACTTGGGTTGCCTCCCAAGAAGTGCTTGATTTTACGTCACGGCAGAATGATAGTACATCACGAATAAGTCATTGCCCGGGTGCATGATAATACGATTGGCACAATCCTAACCAAAACACCAGAAGTACTTCTTCAAGATTTTTATCAGCTCTTTGCATTGCCAAGTTGATAACATCATAGATATGGACAAATGAAGAGTGTCATTAGGATCCATGTGCATGTCTACCAAATATGGAGGCTTAGGCATGATCGATCACCGGGGATACTTCTTCTCACCCTCTTTATAGATAACAAGCTGACTTTCTGGTGGTTTGTTTTCAATTTCATCTCACCAAGTTCTACCAATCATCTCATTTGTGGTAGCAATTATGGACACCACTCGATACTCGTCTGGAGGCTTCATTAAATATGACCTCCTTACTCCCCACTCGGAATTTGAGTTCTCCCAACTCAACATCGACCAAGGCTCTTCCCATACCTAAGAATGGGAGCCCTAATATAATAGGTATCTTGAGGTCAACATCACAATCGAACACCACAAAAGCAGCTGGCAAGATGAACTTGTCCACTTTCACCAATGCATCACACAATATTCCCATTGGGTGATTAATCAAATGGTCAGCCATTAGCAATCTCATTGGTGTGTGTTTAGGAAGAACTAAACCTAACTTTTGAAGATCATGAGAGGCATCAAATTCTTGACCTAAGGTCACACAAGGCTTTTCTGAACAAGAACACACCATGGTACAAGGAATGGTGAAAGCTTCGGGATCCTCCCATTTAGGAGCTATATTGCTTGTCATGATAGCACTACAATTGTGGGACACTTCAACCGTCCCCACATCAATCACTCTTTTCTTCTTCAGCAATTCTTTCCATAATTTATCATAGCCCAACATTTGCATGAGAGTGTCAACCAAAGGAATGTTAATAGATAGTTTGTTGGACATGTCTACAAACTTCTTAAAGTGATTATCCTTTTTTCTTGATTAATCTCTAATGATATAGGGAAGGACCTTTAGGAAATGGCCTTGGCTCATTAGAGGCTTCATCCTCTATCTCAATTACAACTTGAGGAGGTGAATCGATGTAATCCTTCTCCTCGCTTGGGCTATCATCATTAATAACTATATTGGATGCACCAAGCATCACCCCAATATCTGGACTTACATCACTACTTTTGTTAGTCATGACTTTTTTAGCTATCTTGTCATCCTTTTTAATCACGACTTCTTTGGTTAGTTTCCTCACTCCATAAAGCATCCTTCAACTCCTAGTGAAATTGCCATCACATGGCCATCATTTTTCAGATTCGCAAGAGTATCACTAGGAAGGGTACCTTTTAAATGAGGGTTCATTTAAGATAAGAGATGATTCATTTAAGCCTCCAAATGCTTGATTGATGTCAAGTGCGAACTCACTATTTGATAAAGCGTAGACACCTCGCTTATTAAATCTTTCACCCAGTTATCCATAGATTCAACCTTTTTTAGCACTTGTGATAACATATCATCAACCTTAGAATTTACGAGATTACTCACACTTATTTGATATGGGGAAGCATTTTCCTTGGGTAGGGGCACACATGGGTTATTGCTTCAGTGATTATACTGATCACCGTCACTTTCATGATCTTGCTCATGGTCTCTCCAACCTTGATTCTTATTCCGCAGTTGCCAAGTGCCTTGATTTTCACCTTGGTACCCTGGGCAAGAACCCACCGATAGGTAACAAGCTTCTTCATCCATAGGGGAGTAAGCATCCTCCTCATGACCTTTTGAACCATAAGTTTCGACGACATTAACACTTTTGGTCCCGGCTCCCATCATATGCTTGGCCAATTAATCAATCTGGGTCATTATTTTGTCCATGGTCTCATCTCTCTCCTTCTCCTTCTTCCTCATATCATTATCCATTATGGAGGAGGTAACACCCGATGAAAGTTTGGCATATCTTGTATGCCATGCTCTATTAGTTTTTTTCATTCGATCTATGAGAGCCAAAGCAAGACCATATTTTTTATCCATGAGAGTCCCTCCTGTTATATTATTAGCCACCAATTTGTTCATAGATTCTAGTGCTT
The DNA here is from genome assembly GCA_003996215.1 of Jaltomata sinuosa. Lineage (NCBI taxonomy): Eukaryota > Viridiplantae > Streptophyta > Magnoliopsida > Solanales > Solanaceae > Jaltomata > Jaltomata sinuosa. Next base: position 96,833 of record QJPP01004772.1, read on the forward strand.
GAACCCCTTCTGGCAAACCATGGTTTGGACATAAGAATAGCTTTTTCTTGAATCTTAGCCATACTTCATGCAATGGCTCATCCGGCAGTTATCAAAAATTGATTTTCTCATCTATTAACTGCATCATACGTGAGGGTGGAAAAAATCTGACCAAGAAGGCTTCAACTAATCCGTTCTAAGTCATAATGGAGCCCTCCGGGAGCTCTTCAAGCCACACAGTTTCCTCACCCATAAGAGAAAATAGGAATAACCAGAGTTGGATTAACTCTTGAATTATGTTTTGGATGTTGAAGGGTTGACAAATCTCGACAAAATTTTGGATATGTCAATTTTCATATTTATGGGCCATCCTTCCAAATTATCCCTTCATTTGTATCAAATATAACATTGTACTCGTTACATGGAATACAACATTGCCAATAGTTGGAGGTAGTTGGATGGCACCTACGGCACCATAAACAATAGGTCCGTCCTCCACTTATATAAATCTATCCACACTTTCTTGATCGCTTTCTTGGCTCATGGACAATTCAAAGCCACAAAAACAACAAAAAAGTAAAAGATAATAAACATTGAACAAAAGTGAATTAAATGACAATAAAATGGTAAATAAAAAACTATTCCCCTGTAATGGTGAAATTTTTTATGATGTTCAAAAGCACTCTCCAGAAAAAGGTGGTAACGATCACCAAGCAAAATAATAAGTAACCCAACCAATGTCGGGGTCGAATCCTTAGAGAATGGGAAGATGACTAGCCACTAAACATCAAATTTCAATTAACTAAAGTGAGTAATTATACAAACAAGCAAAAGTAAAATAGGGAAAAAAGGCTTGGGAAGTCACAATTCACAATGCAACAAAAGAGAATTTATACACAATTGATTTAATCAAGAGAAGTAAGACAAAGGGTGTGCTTCTGATGGGGTCTTACAATGGGATAGGGGTTGATTAATCAAACAAACTTTCACTTAATAACATGGGTAGCTTGGTTTAAGTTATACTTAGTTGTTTTTCAACTTACCAAGCATATTTACTATGGTTTTTTCTCAAGCCCCATAGTTTAACATCAAACTGACTAATTAATGCTTATATGAGCCAAACTATCTCTAGATTTGATTCTTAGATGACTATTTCCTATAAATAAGCTATTTCTAGCCTTAATTTGTGGTGAAAATCTTAAATCCCCACTATTGAATTCTTACCCAATTTATGAAATCCTTCTTCAAGCAAGTACAAATTAGTAAGCTAAATTAATGTTTACCATCATTAATTTTATAATTAAAACATGAAGAATTCAATAGACCCATACTCAATAATTAATTATAAGCTTAAATAATCAGCACACTTTCCTAATATCACACATCCATCATGCACACACCTCTAGAATAGAATTTAGCTACTCGTTGCAAGGGAATAAGAGAAGATACTAAATGAGTTTTCTAATATTCCATTCATTATGCAAGCTAAGCTCAAAATTATTTACAATGGTGTTTCTACTAGAGAAGAAGAAGAGAGAAAGTGTACTCTATCAACTATCTTCCTTGGGAAAGTAAAAAATGCTCAATAATAATGGTAGAGATCCCATAAAGAGTTTTAGAACCTTCTGAAATGTGTTATACACAATTGGAAAAAATTTCCCTTCGTGGAATGTGTGAAATGAAGGTCGAAGGGACCTGTGGTCGCCCCTTGGGATTTGCAGCTCACAGGTACCTAACTTCCCAGGCAATGATGACCAACTAAGGTGCAATGTCAGGTGTGAAGGGAGGGGTGATCACCCCTGGCATTATGCGGCTCACATGTAGTTGAATGCTCAAGTAGTGTTTGATCCTTCATGTACGTTGACACCTACAAATTCAAGTGTCTTCTTGTGGCTCACATGTCACTTCACCCCCTCTTAGCAGATTTTTCCCCTTCAGAACATCTTTATACTTTAACTCCATTTAAAGCTCTTTTGGGTTCAAATCCTTTTCTTTCTTCATTTTACTAAGAGTACCTATATTTACGGCATAAAGGCAATAAGTACCTTTAATTCTCATCAAAACATGGTAATAATTTATGAATAAAGGCTCAATAAATTGGTAGATTAGTAACTTATCAGGAGGAAGCGACAAGAGTCCCTGATATTAGAGTAGATTCAGTGGTTCCATGTCTAAAGGTAGAGGCACATTCTGTAGCGGGTCAGTAGCAGCAGTGTTTCCATCCTAATTGGCCTATTGAGGTGGCACTATAGATTACAGAGGGTCAGAGTTGTTAGGGTAGCCAGAGCTTGGTTCAAACTTTATAAGGTATTTATTCTAGGTATTTAGGATAATGTGGCAAGTCTGATTGAGTGAGTTATTCACTTTGAACATTAGCAGGTAGAGGGTGCTTTGAGGGTGGGAAGTTGAGGCACTTTGCCAGGGACTTCTCTAGATTTAGGCATGGTGGTCAGCAGAGTTAGTTGGGTCAGTAGGTTCAGACCCCCAAGGATGCAATTCCACTGGCCAGAAGTGGTGTACATGGTAGTAGTGGTGGTCCCCAGGGTATTCAAAGTGGTCGTGGCAGTCGAAGCCACATATATGTATTTTTGGGCCATCCAAAGACTGAGGCTTTAGATGATGTCATCACACGTACGATCTTAGTCTGCCATTAGTCAACTTCTGCTTTGTTTGATCTGGATTCTACATATTCTTGTGTGTTTGCTTATTATTCTATGCCTCGAGAGTCTACTTGTGAGTTATTGACTATTCCTATGTATGTATCTACCCTCGTAGGAGATTTTTTAGTAGGGGATCATGTATATTAAGCTTGTATGGTGACTATTCTAGGGTATGACACTTGGATAGATTTGGTTGTGCTAGACATAGTTGATTTTGATGTTATCTTAGGCATTAATTGGTTGTCTCCTTACCATGCGGTCTTGGATTGCTTTACCATGACTGTTACTCTACGGATGCATGGTATCCCTTTTATTGAATGGAAGGGTGTTGATAGCCACATGCCGAGGGGAGTTATATCTTTCCTAAGAGCCCAGCGATTGGTTAGGAAGGGGTGCTTAGATTATCTTGCTTTTGTCCGTGATACTATTCCCACCACACCTTCCATAGAGTCAATTCATATGGTTTGTGAGTATTTGGATGTGTTTTCTATTGATTTACCTTGTCTTCCTCCTGATCATTATATTGACTTTGGTATTGATGTCGAGCTGGGCACTCAACCCATTCTATTCTTCCATACTGGATGGCACTAACTGAGTTGAGAGAGATTAAAGAGTAGCTCTAGGACCTTCTGAATAAGGGGTTTATGAGGCATAGTGTGTCCTCAGGGGTGCTCCTTTTCCATTTGTGAAGAAAAAAGATGGTTCCTTGCATATGTGTATTGACTATAGATAACTGAATAAGATGACCATTAAGAACAGGTATCCAATGCCATGTATTGATGTTATGTCTGACCAGCTTCAGGGTGCAGCAGTGTTTTCTAAGATTGATTTGAGGTCGGGTTATCAACAATTGAGGATAAGGGTTGCAAACATCCCAAAGTGTGTATTTAGGACTCGATACAGCCATTATGAGTTCCTAGTCATGTCTTTTAGGATGAACAATGCCCCAATATCTTTTATGGGGTTGATGAACCGAGTGTTTAGAGCCTACTTAGATTTTTCATTATTGTGTTCATCAAAGACATTCTGGTGTACTCGAGGATTAAGGAGAAGCATGAGTTATAAGTTGGTAATCTACCAACTTATTGAGCCTTTATTCATAAATTATTGCTATGTTTTGATAAGATTTAGAACCTGTTTGGATAGGATTAAAATCTGGTCAAACCAGATTTTAATATCTTTTTTAGCTTTTTTAAGTGTTTGGCAAAGTAAAAAAGCAATTAAAAAAAGCTAAAAGCTAAAAGCTGGACCCCCTCCCCTAGATTTTTGCTTTCAGCTTAAATTTTTTTAAAAGTTTGACCAACACATTTACCTTTTATCCCTTATAAGTTTTCCTAATTCCACCACTACCCTTACTTTTCAGCCCTAAATGTATGAAAGTACTCTCTTTTCTCTCATTCTCATCCCAATTCTCTATCTTTCCCTTTCTCCTACAATAAAAAAGTGTTTAACAACACTTGTTTACCAAACACATTAACAACTTTTTTTGCAATTTCAGCACTTTTTATCCAAACACTTATCTACTTATTTATAAGCACTTATTTTTAGCTTTTAATCACATTGCTTAAAAGCTACTTTTTTTAAGCAAATCCAAACAGGCTCTTAGAGGTACTTATTGCCTTTATTGATGAAAATGCAGGTACTCTTGGTCAAAAGTAGAAAACAAATGAATTGGACCCAAAGTGCTTAAAAAGATTTGAAGTGTGAAGGTGACGAAAAAAAGGAAGAATCTGCTGAGAGGTGCGAACGACATGTGAGTCGCACAATGCAGCGTGCGATCCGCACATCTCTTCACAGTTTACCACCTTAGCAACTAAAGTCACTGGTTAAAGGACATGCGATATGCAAAATGTGTGGTGGGACCACACATTGTGTCGCACATTGCATCACACCACGCTCAAAGGGCAATTTTGTCAAATTTCAAGTGACGCATTAGGAAGCTTCTAAAGCCCATTTTTAGGTGTGTACCTGATAGTTTTTTAACAGTTTTGGAATAGAGTAGTACCTAAGAAAGATATTGAGAGTACTCTTTCTCTTCATCTTCCACACTTGAATTCACCACTTTTGTACCAAATTGAGCTTAGATTTGGATATTGGCTTAATTATGAATGGTAGTATGAGTTACCCAATTGGTATATTCTCTTATTTTCTTAGCATGAGTAGCTAATCTTCTTGTCTAGGGTATGTGTATGATAGGTGTTTGAATTAGGGTATGGTTCTTGTTTAATTGAGCTTATAACTAATGAATTGATATGGGTCTATTGAATTTCTCATGTTTTAATTATAAAATTGATGGTTACAAACATTAATTGAGTTTTTTTAATTATGTTCTTGCTCGAAAGAGGGGTTCATAATTCGGATAGGAATTCAATAGTGGGAATTTGAGACTTCTACCTTAGATTTAGTCTAGAAATAGCTTAATCGATGGAAACTCTAATATAAGAGTCTAAGCTAGAAATAATATGACTTCCCCGAGCAATGGAATTGATCGGTTTGTGTTAAAACCTATGGTTCTTGAATAAAGACCATAGGATATATATTTGGAGGATTGAGAGATTATCGAATATGACTAAAACTAATGCTACCCATATCATTAACCAAGAATTTTATTAATTAATCAAGTGCCCTAACCCTTTGAAGAATCCCATCAGAAGCATACCCCTAGTCTTCTTCTCATTGATATGAATCTTGTGTTTACTTTCCATTTGTGTGTTGAAATTGAAGTTGCTACGTAATTTCCCTTTCTAATCCCCCCAATCTTTACTTTTAAGTTGTTTGAACATTTTCTCTCTTAGTGATTATTACTCGATGATCTTTTAGCAATTCACTACTCCACTCTCCGTGGAATCGACCCCGACATTCATTGGGTTACTTATTTGTTTTGCTCTAATGATCGTTACCATATCTTTTGGGAGAGTTCTTTTGAGCATCATAAAAAATGGCGCCATTACTGGGGAGTGGTTTTTGAGTCACCAATTGATTGTCGTTTAAGTTCACTTTGATGAGTTTTTGTTCTTTTTACCTTTTTGCTATTTATGATGTAAGCAGGTGGTGAGAAACCCACAAATTTTGATTGCTAGTATCTATTATTCATCCCCCATTTGCACTTGAGAAAATGACTAACGTAGATTGTGAATTGAATATGTGGGGAGCCAAGGGGGTGTAATGACCCTTCCGGTCATTTCCACGTTTAAGTTTTGAAGTCAAGCAAATCGACAAAAGATATCGTAAGACCTTTAACAAATTTTCTGAACTTTGGGTCAAATGTATCAGGGCTTTTCTCCCAATATATAAAGAGTTAGAAGTCCCCCGAAATACCAAATCGAAGGTCTACGAGTCTAGTTTCCAACGCATAAAACCTCACATTCAACTGATCTCGGAGTAAAGAGTTATGACTGTTTTACCGCGGACTGTCTGGCAGAAAACGGGTTGCGAACCGGGTCGCGAACCGGGTTGGGTTAAACTCGATTTAAGCCTCAATTTCACGTTTTAAAATGCCATTTCAGTTCCGAAACAGTGATAAAACATAAGGGAGGATCCCGAGAGAATTCTTGAGTATCGAAATCGTGCGTATCTAAAATGTTTTATTTAAAGGTCGAAGGTGGTAGGAAGTTATATTATATTATTATTACCTTTGAAAAATATTTTAACGGAGATAGTAAATTTAGTTATGTTTAAAATTATTATTATAATCTAGTAGGTTTTATTGGAAATGATTTTCTATGAATTATGGTATATTTAAAATATTATATTTATTTTACCACGAATTTATGCAATACCCGAATATTTATTTAACGGGATAAAAATTATTTTGGTGGCACCACCACTTCCACGTGGAAGTGGTGGGAGTGGACAGCAAAAGGGGTAAGAAGCCACGTAGTGGGCTTAGCTGTTGGTAAGTACCAACTCTAAATTGTTAAATATACTTTGTCCTTTATTAATCATTTTGCCAAAATGAACTCTTAGTGAGTTATTCTTCAATATCCACCATTTGATTATATTATACAGTGCTGCATACATGTATGATAATCTTCAGGTGGGTGGGTTAGCATCTTATCCCATGATTTACATAATTTTGTGTTTAATCAATTATCGACGTCAAGTTATTCCATCCCAAATCCGATTCTGATTCCGATTTAGTTTTGGATTTTCTTGGAGTGGTTCGAGCTTGGACACCGTTGTTCTAGCAGCTTGTCATCGGACGACAGGTAGGTTATGGTTTATTTTCCCTAGACTCCGTATATATAAAATAAAATTATATTAATGGGCATCCTTGGGTTGGTTTACTAGGTTGGTACCACAGACCTTGACCGCTTTATTCATATCCGCCTACTTTTATTCCTCCGTTGTTTGTAGTATTTGCCGTTATATTTTATTTACCCTTGTGGTCCTGTGAGGCCTTGTTGACTCTGGAACATAGAAGGTGGGATTTTGGGAATGTCCGCGAGTCCCGGGCATAGAATTATCCTTCTAGGCTGGTTATGCTTGCTGAGTAGCTGTGGGCCTGTGTAGGGTCGATAGGTTGATTGTGAGCTGTGGGGCAGCTATTGTGTGTGATCATACCATTTCCATGCATATAAAGAGGTTTTATCCATGTTTTACTGTGGTTTTGGCTTTGGGCCTACTGGCACTGTTTTCTAAACCTTGCATGGCCCGGGGGGGCCGTTTTTTATGGAAATGATTTGGAAATGGTTGATTTCACTTGTGGAGATTTTGGGCAAGAAAGTAAAATTATGTTTAAAATCATCAGTTTTATGATTATCGCTAGACTCGGCAGGGCCGGGGTGCTAGTTGAGTTTTCTTGTTACTTGAGATGATTTTTAGCCTCGGTCGGACCGAGCACCTGAGATGACTTTTTATTGTTTAGACCCGGCTACGCCCGGGCACCCTTGGAGGGGTTTTTGAGGTATTTTTCCTACTATTTTTAGTCCTGGACAGGGTCTGGGCATGCATATTCGAGACTGGGTCTCTATCTTGATATCGAGACTAGGTCTCTATCTTGATACATGTTCTGATACTGAGTTTTAGTATGGGGTCTGGGACCTTCATGGACCTTGCCATCCGGGCCAGGGGCTACGGGCTGCGTGTGCCGGAGGAGGGGTAGACGGTGGAGCAGAGGTATACGGGCAGAGTCCTTCCATGGAACCTACCTGCTGGTCCGGATCGGCGCCGGAGGAGGTACATACAGAGATACATGGCACTTGAGATCTTCATGCATCATCATCATTCATTGTTTGAGCTCCACCCTTGTTTGCTGTTTGCTGATTGTACGCTCCAGTAGTATGGGATGCCGGAGGGTTTGTTTTCACTTGTTTGTGTTCCTCGGTTGTATGGGCGGCCGGGGGACTGTAGGTAGACTTTTGCTTTTTACTTACATAATTGTTCTCTATTATGGATAAGTATGAGATTGGTATGATTATTTGAGTTTGATTCATGTCTCTGAGCATGCCTATTATTACTCTTTCTCTCTTCTTCTTACACTTGAGGTTACCGGTATACCGTCCATTTCGTAAACTTATTTTATATACATTGTTATTGCAAGGACCCCAGGTGCATCATTTCCTACTTTCACCTGTACTTGTTGTGTAAATATTCTACTTGCTAGCCTTGTATGTTGTTTATGTTGTCTTCCCTCTAGGCTAGTTCCTGTGTGCCTTTTGTGGATTTTTGTGACTACTTGCTTCTATTCTGTCTATTACTGCGCTTTTATCTTATATGTGCCCAGTCGGCCTATGATACCTACTGGGTACCTTATGCTTCGCATTTGGTGCTCACCCCTACCCCCTGCATCTTTGGGTGCAGATCCTAGCGTGGGCCATCGTCGTTAGATCGTTGTGATTCGTGCTTGGAGATCTGTTGAAGACTACTTCAGGCTGAGGGTGAGCTCTTGGCGATCGGAGCTTAGCTTTAGTTTATCTTTTGCTTCATGTACTCTATTACCATTCAGAGACATCTGTATATACAGTTTTGGTTTATTTGCACTCCATGTATGTAGTTTGGCTCTGTACTATGATACCAGGTCTTGGGGTTTGGTTTACTTTTCATATATGTATATATTTATAATCCTTTTATCTGTTCTATTCGTCTGGTTCCCTTATTTGTTAGATAGTAGCCCATTGCTAACTGTTCTGGGCTACGGGGATTGGTTCACCTACCGGGGGTTATAGGTGCCATCATGACCGAGAAAATTGGGTCGTGACAACTTGGTATCAGAGCTTTAGGTTCACCGGTGTCATCGGTATAGGAGCCAATGTCTAGTAGAGTCCTGCGGATCGGCGCGGAGACGTCCGTACTCAATCTTTGGGAGGCTACAGTGGCATTTTAGGAAATTTAACTCTTTCATTGCTTCTGTGTCGTGCGTATAACCCTTGAAGTTTCTAGAGATCTCATTTATTCTACTTCATTCTTCCGCAGATGGTTCGTACGAGATCATCGGCATCACGCGAAGATGAACCTCCCACTCCAGCTAAGGGTCGAGGACGCCCTCGATCAGTGGCACCTACTAGAGCTGCTAGAGTTGAGATAGAGCCCGAGTAGCATGGGGTTCAGGGGGCAGCCCAGGTACCACCAGCTCCAGTGCCAGCTCCAGTGCCAGCTCCAGTACCAGCTCCAGTGCCCACCTCTGTGCCAGCTTCAGCCGCAGCTCAGTCTCCAGATATTCGGGGATTAATACTACAGCTTTTGGGTGTGACTGGAGAGCGGCCTTCTGAGGTAGCGCAGACATCCGCTCAGGGGGCAGCCCTGGGTGCACAGAGCTTAGGAGCGCAGCCGACTACTATGGCTCCCCGTGCGGAGGTCATTCCGGTTCCATCTGTTGCACAGCCTCTTGCTCCTCGCCCAGTTATGACAGAGTTAGAGCAGAAGGCGTTGGGTAGGTTTTTGAGGTTAGCACCTCCGAGGTTTGCGGGTACTTCTGGACAGGATCCACATGACTTCATTACCACCTGTGAGGAGATGTTGCATCATCTGGGTTTATTGGGGACTCACGGGGTTGGTTATACTACCTACCAGTTGGAGGGCCCAGCGAAGTTATGGTGGAGGGCTCAGGTTGCTTGTAGACCACTGTCGTCACCTCCTTTGACCTGGTCTGAGTTTTATGAGGCCTTTATGGCCAAGTTCCTACCCCAGAGTGACCGGGAGCGTCGCAAGGAGCAGTTTACTCACCTTGTACAGGGGTCTACGACTATCTCAGAGTATGAGACCCGTTTTCATCAGCTAGCACCGTTCGGAGCTATGATCATTCCTACCGAGGCTGATAGGATTCGCAGATTTGTATGGGGTTTGAGGCCAGAGATCAGGCAGCCAGCTGAGATATTGATTGCCAGTGGTCGGTCATTCCAGGCTATTGTAGACTATGCCCGCACTGTGGAGGACTTACAGCGACATGATCAGGGGCCCAGAGATAAGAGGCCTCGATATCAGGGTGTCTATAGTGGTTCCAGATATGGCGGTAGAGGTCCTGGCCAGTGGAGCCGGAGGTATCAGCCACAGCAGTACTAGGGTCAGTCCAGCCGACCGGTTCAGGCTTCCCTTCAGACTTTCGGTAGTACCCAGTTCGAGCAGGGTCAGGGCAGCCATCAGGGCTATAGCGGCCAGTCTTCGAGGGGTACAGTTTCTGGGGCATCAGGCCGTGGTGGTTATACGGGATCTGCTGGTTCATCCCGACCGAGTAGGCCGCCAGGGGCTTGTTTTACTTGTGGTATGATTGGTCATTTTGCTAGAGATTGCCCTCAGCAGGGTGCAATTCAGTTGGCTGAGCCTTTACGAGCAGTTCAGCCTCCGGCTAGAGGGTGGTCGTCAGAGTAGAGGTGGTGTTCCACGTGGCAGAGCAGGTGGTAGGGATGGCGGTCGGGCAGGAGGAGGTCGTCGTCAGTTTTATGCGGTCCCTAGGAGACCAGAGGCAGAGGCCTCAGATGCTGTGATTACAGGTACGATTTCTGTGTGCCATCAGTCTGCTATGGCTTTATTTTGATCCGGATCACTTGTTCATATGTATCTGCCGTTACTTGTGCCTTGTTTAGGGTGGCTAGTGAGCATATCTGGTTCCTGTTTCGTGTTCGAACCCCAGGGTAGGAGGCTTTCTTTAGTAGTTTATCGGATGTGAGATTCTTGTAGCTATCTCATTGGTTGATCACGAGACTTGGGCTGAATATTGATGATTCTTGATATGCTAGATTTGAGTGATTTACTGGGCATGACTGGTAATCCCCTCACGTGGGGTTTTGGATTGTAATGCCAAGACCATTACCATAGTTGTGCCCGGTGGTATCCCCGGTTGTGCTGGCAGGGCTTCTGTTAGCCTTGCCACCATCTGGAGAGCATCTCTTGTCTTCGAGTAGAGTTTGATTTCCCGTGGGTGTTTTAGCTTACTCTACATATTGATTTCGAGATGGTAGTGCTGACCCTATCTCCTCCTGAAGTTGTCTCTGTGGTTAGAGACTTCCTCAATGTGTTTCCTACCGACCTGCCAGGCCTTCCACCTGAGAGAGATATTGATTTTGCTATTGAGTTAGAGTCGGGCACCAGGCCCATTTCTATTTCTCCTTACCGTATGGCTCCTGCTGAGTTGAGGGATCTTAAGGAGCAGCTCCAGGATCTGTTAGCTAAGGGGTTTATTAGGCCTAGTTTGTCACCTTGGGGTGCTCCTGTTCTCTTCGTGAAGAAGAAGGATGGGTCGATGCGCATGTGTATTGATTATCGGCAGCTGAATAGGGTGACAGTGAAGAATAGGTATCCGATGCCGAGGATTGATGATTTGTTTGATCGGCTTCAGGGTTCAGTCGTGTTTACGAAGATTGATTTGAGGTCTGGCTACCATCAGTTGAGGATTAGGGCGGAGGACATCCCTAAGACAGCATTCAGGACACGCTATGGCCATTATGAGTTCCTGGTGATGTCTTTTGGGTTGACTAATGCCCCCGCAACCTTTATGAACTTGATGCACAGGATTCTTGGCCCGTATTTGGACTCATTTGTGATAGTTTTTATAGACGACATCTTGGTATACTCGCGTAGTAGAGATGAGCATGAGCAGCACTTGAGGGTTATACTCCAGGCTTTGAGAGATCATCGGCTTTATGCCAAGTTCTCAAAGTGCGAGTTTTGGCTTGAGTCAGTTGCATTCCTAGGGCACATGGTGTCTAAGGATGGGATTAGGGTTGAACCGGGAAAGATTTCAGCGGTTTGTGAGTGGCCTAGACCTACTACTGTTACTGAGGTTCGCAGCTTTATTGGGTTAGCGGGTTACTACAGACGGTTCGTCGAGGGATTTTCTTCCATAGCAGCACCCTTGACTATGCTGACTAGGAAGGATGTCCCATTTCAGTGGTCGGATCAGTGTGAGGATAGCTTCCAGAGGCTTAAGGCCTTATTGACTTCAGCTCCAGTGTTGAATTTACCGGTTGAGGGTCAGAGCTTCTCCGTGTATTGTGATGCTTCTGCGGTTGGTCTTGGTTGTGTGTTGATGCAGCATGGTCGAGTAATAGCATATGCGTCGAGGCAGCTTAAGGTTCACGAGCGCAACTACCCCACTCATGACTTAGAGTTGGCGGCGGTAGTTTTCGCGCTCAAGATCTAGAGGCATTACCTATATGGAGTTCACAGTGAGATCTTCACTGATCACCGTAGTCTTCAGTATATCACGAGTCAGCGGGAGTTGAACTCCAGACAGAGGAGATGGGTTGAGTTACTGAAAGACTATGACTTCACTATTCTGTATCATCCGGGCAAGGCAAACGTGGTAGCGGATGCCTTGAGCCGGAAGGCGGTGAGTATGGGTAGCCTAGCTTCTCTTTCAGTTTTAGAGTGACCGCTGGCCTTGGACATCTAGTCCTTGGCTAACCGTTTGGTTAGGCTTGACTTGTCGGATCCTAGCAGAGTTCTCGCCAGTGTTGAGGTTCGTTCTACTTTGATTGATCAGATTCAGAGCAGTCAGTTTGAGGACCAGCAGTTATGTGACCTTCGTGATCGGGTTGTTCAGGGTGAGACCAGTCGGGTTACTCTAAATTCAGATGGGGTTCTGAGGTTTGATAGTCGCCTTTGTGTTCCGAGGATTAGTGATTTAATTCAGTTGATACTTCATGAGGCACATTGTACTAGATACTCCATTCACCCTGGCACAGCAAAGATGTATAGAGACTTGAGACAGCTTTACTGGTGGAGTGGTATGAAGCGGGATATAGCAGAGTTTGTATCTCGGTGCTTGAA
>QJPP01004772.1:109853-135602 GCA_003996215.1 Jaltomata sinuosa
CAGTAGGTTAAGTTCGAGCATATGAGACCTGGTGGTTTGATGCAGCGACTTCCCATTCCTGAGTGGAAGTGGGAAGGGATTACTATGGACTTCATTGTTGGTTTGCCTCGTACTTCTCGTGGGTTTGATTCCATATGGGGGATTGTTGATAGGCTGACTAAGTCAGCACATTTCTTGCCAGTTCAGACTTCTTATGGTGCAGAGAGGTTAGCTCAGATCTACCTTCGTGAGATTGTTCGGTTGCATGGGGGCCCAGCTTCTATCATTTCAGACCGCGGCACTCAGTTCACATCTCAGTTCTGGAGGGCTATTCAGCGAGATTTGGGTACAGAGGTTCATCTTAGTACCGCTTTCCACCCTCAGACAGATGGCCAGTCCGAGAGGACCATTCAGATTTTGGAGGACATTCTTCGGGCCTGTGTTCTTGACTTTGGAGGTTCTTGGGATCAGTTTGTTCCCTTGGCAGAGTTCGCTTATAATAACAGTTTCCATTCGAGTATCGGCATGGCACCTTTTGAGGCTTTGTATGGCAGGCGTTGCAGATCACCGGTAGGTTGGTTGATGTTTTAGTGCTGGCCACAGAGCACAGATTTGCTTCGAGATTCCTTAGACCGAGTCCGAGTGATTCAGGACAGACTTCGGGCAGCTCAGAGCAGGCAGAAGAGTTATGCTGATCGTAGGCTTCGTGCCTTGGAGTTTAGTGTCGGTGAGTTGGTGTTTCTCCGTGTATCGCCCATGAAGGGCTTGATGAGATTTGGTAGGCGGGGCAAGCTTAGCCCCAAGTACATTGGGCCGTTTGAGATTCTGCAGAGGGTTGGTAGCGTTGCCTATCAGTTAGCCTTACCTCCGATGTTTTCGGCTATACATCCTGTGTTTCATGTTTCGATGCTGCGTCGGTATATCCCAGATGAGTCTCATGTGTTGCAGTGGGATTCAGTTCAGTTGGATGAGGGTTTAGCCTTTGTTGAGGAGCCGTCAGCTATTTTGGCCAGAGATGTCAGGAGATTGAGGTCTCGAGAGATCCCGGTTGTTAAGGTTCAGTGGAGGCACCGTCCAGTCGAGGAGGCTACCTGGGAGACCGAGAGAGATATGCGGGATCAGTATCCGCAGCTATTTTAGCCTTCAGGTACCCCCTTGACCTTGACTTTCGAGGACGAAAGCCCTTTTTAGTAGTGGATGATGTAATGACCCTTCCGGTCATTTCCACGTTTAAGTTTTGAAGTCAAGCAAATCGACAAAAGATATCGTAAGACCTTTAACAAATTTTCTGAACTTTGGGTCAAATGTATCAGGGCTTTTCTCTCAATATATAAAGAGTTAGAAGTCCCCCGAAATACCAAATCGAAGGTCTACGAGTCTAGTTTCCAACGCACAAAACCTCACGTCCAACTGATCTCGGAGTAAAGAGTTATGACTGTTTTACCGCGGACTGTCTGGCAGAAAACGGGTTGCGAACCGGGTCGCGAACCGGGTTGGGTTAAACTCGATTTAAGCCTCAATTTCACGTTTTAAAACGCCATTTCAGTTCCGAAACAGTGATAAAACATAAGGGAAGGATCCCGAGAGAATTCTTGAGTATCAAAATCGTGCGTATCTAAAATGTTTTATTTAAAGGTCGAAGGTGGTAGGAAGTTATATTATATTATTATTACCTTTGAAAAATATTTTAACGGAGATAGTAAATTTAGTTATGTTTAAAATTATTATTATAATCTAGTAGGTTTTATTGGAAATGATTTTCTATGAATTATGGTATATTTAAAATATTATATTTATTTTACCACGAATTTATGCAATATCCGAATATTTATTTAACGGGATAAAAATTATTTTGGTGGCACCACCACTTCCACGTGGAAGTGGTGGGAGTGGACAGCAAAAGGGGTAAGAAGCCACGTAGTGGGCTTAGCTGTTGGTAAGTACCAACTCTAAATTGTTAAATATACTTTGTCCTTTATTAATCCTTTTGCCAAAATGAACTCTTAGTGAGTTATTCTTCAATATCCACCATTTGATTATATTATACAGTGCTGCATACATGTATGATAATCTTCAGGTGGGTGGGTTAGCATCTTATCCCATGATTTACATAATTTTGTGTTTAATCAATTATCGACGTCAAGTTATTCCATCCCAAATTCGATTCTGATTCCGATTTAGTTTTGGATTTTCTTGGAGTGGTTCGAGCTTGGACACCGTTGTTCTAGCAGCTTGTCGTCGGACGACAGGTAGGTTACGGTTTATTTTTCCTAGACTCCATATATATAAAATAAAATTGTATTAATGGGCATCCTTGGGTTGGTTTATTAGGTTGGTACCACAGACCTTGACCGCTTTATTCATATCCGCCTACTTTTGTTCCTCCGTTGTTTGTAGTATTTGCCGTTATATTTATTTACCCTTGTGGTCCTGCGAGGCCTTGTTGACTCTGGAACATAGAAGGTGGGATTTTGGGAATGTCCGCGAGTCCCGGGCATAGTATTATCCTTCTAGGCTGGTTATGCTTGCTGAGTAGCTGTGGGCCTGTGCAGGGTCGATAGGTTGATTGTGAGCTGTGGGGCAGCTATTGTGTGTGATCATACCATTTCCATGCATATAAAGAGGTTTTATCTATGTTTTACTGTGGTTTTGGCTTCGGGCCTACTGGCACTGTTTTCTAAACCTTGCATGGCCCGGGGGGCCCGTTTTTTATGGAAATGATTTGGAAATGGTTGATTTCACTTGTGGAGATTTTGGGCAAGAAAGTAAAATTATGTTTAAAATCATCAGTTTTATGATTATCGCTAGACTCGGCAGGGCCGGGGTGCTAGTTGAGTTTTCTTGTTACTTGAGATGAATTTTAGCCTCGGTCAGATCGAGCACCTGAGATGACGTTTTACTGTTTAGACCCGGCTACGCCCGGGCACCCTTGGAGGGGTTTTTGAGATATTTTCCTACTATTTTTTAGTCCTGGACAGGGTCTGGGCATGCATATTCGAGACTGGGTCTCTATCTTGATATCGAGACTGGGTCTCTATCTTGATACATGTTCTGATACTGAGTTTTAGTATGGGGTCTGGGACCTTCATGGACCTTGCCATCCGGGCCAGGGGCTACGGGCTGCGTGTGCCGGAGGAGGGATATACGGTGGAGCAGAGGTATACGGGCAGAGTCCTTCCATGGAACCTACCTGCTGGGCCTGATCGGCGCCGGAGGAGGTACATACAGAGATACCATGGCACTTGAGATCTTCATGCATCATATCATTCATTGTTTGAGGCTCCACCCTTGTTTGCTGTTTGCTGATTGTACGCTCCAGTAGTATGGGATGCCGGAGGGTTTGTTTTCACTTGTTTGTGTTCCTCGGTTGTATGGGCGGCCGGGGGGCTGTAGGTAGACTTTTGCTTTTTACTTACAGAAATTTGTTCTCTATTATGGATAAGTATGAGATTGGTATGATTAGTTGAGTTTGATTCATGTCTCTGAGTTGAAGTGACGCCAATTTACGTCACTTTCGACTCCTTTTTACTAAGAACAATCGTACGTTTTTTCAAGCAAAACCGTTGTTGTTTTTTGATGTTTTTATGTTTGTATTTGTAGGAAATGGAAACAAACACGGAAACGGAGGAAATCGAGAAAAAAAGGGATTTCTGCCTAAGAGCTGACGCCTTGAGTGACGGTCCGTCACACATGTGACGGTCCGTCACAGAGACCGTCGCGTGGAGGCAGCAAAGGAGGCGACACCACTGGTTAACAGTGACGGTCCAGGCGACGGTCCGTCACTGGCTTGACGGTCCGTCAGCCTGGCCGTCAAGTTAAGGCAGTGGCGTTAAGCGGCTGCCCGCGTTTTGGGGATTCCTAGCCCGTTTTGGATTTGGCTTCTATTACTCCTATAAATACCCTATGATAGGTTTATTTTATTAATCATTTACCCATTAGTTTAAAACACGTTTTTAGTTATTTGGGAGAGAAAACAACACGGTTCATTTGTATTGAACTCGTGTTCTTGATTCGTTCGTGAGTTCTTGGTATTTCTTGTTCTTGGATATTGGAAGATTGATTGTTTCATTATATTGTAAGACTTTTCTTCCCTTTATTATGAATACAATTATTTTCTCTTCTTCTTCGAGCATGAGTAACTAAAACTCCCGCAACTAGGGTTGTGGGAGCCATGGCAAACGTAGCGATTTAGATTTCGGGTAGCGTTGGGTTCAATTTACAAGTAGTCACGTGGTTAATCATACTTTATGTCACGTTTTCTAGTGGTTGCAAACATTAGAACATGCCTAGGTTTAATTTGCTTGAGTAAAGAGATTAAAACCGGGAAAACATGATTAACAACAAGGATTCGAGACTACTAACTCTCGTCTAATGATTAATGCCGTAACTAGATTAAGCTACTTGATGTTAGGATTGAAAGCTAAAAAGCACATCTTTTCGAGGTCGAGAGAATAGAAAAGGAAATTTGTTTATTTGGTCGAGAGACGTTTAGACGATACAATTGACGCAATCACATCGTGACACGCATATAGAAAGAACCCGATTAAGCCTAGAATCGACATTGTTACAACGCTATGGTGAACTCATCCCTAGTTCATTCTCTCTGACTGATTATTCTCTTACATTATTGTTGCTTTTGTTCACGTTGATTACAAAACCCCCTTTTTATTTATTGGAAACGATTGACAACTAGTCACATAATTCACTAAAGTCTTAATCTTCACCATATTCTCTGTGGGATTCGACCCCAACCTTTGTTTGGGTTCTTTACTTGACAACGATCGCTTACGCTTCTTTAATTAGAAGTGTAGTTTGAGCATTATCAAAAAGTGGCGCCGTTGCCGGGGAATACGGTTGTTTATTAAGTCTGGTGTGTTTATTTGACTCTTAGTCATACTTTCCTGCTTTTACTTTTATTTGTTGTTTTTGTTTATTATAGGGTATATAGTTGTGCATACGATTGTTTATTAAGTCTGGGGTGTCTTGATGAAGTCTGAGTAATCAAGACACTCGCGTCGTGCCGCGACGTTAAATCAGGCGCTGTATGGGAGGCAACCCATAAATTGTTGTTGTATTATAGTCTAATTAATTCGTGGGGAAACCTGTGAGTCACCACTGAGGGTTTTTGTTGCCGTGTTTCTTTTCCCTCCGGTGTGCTATCTAGTAGAACCGGCATGTTTAGGTTGTTTATTTTAAATTTTTTTAGTGTCTATAGCAAAGCATGCGATTTCTTATCAAAGTAGCGTCCCTTTAAAAATTTTCTGGTTTTGCACTTATGTTGGAACGATTGACTGTCTGGATCCTTGTATGTCATTGTGTGATTATGAGTAGGATGAGTATGCTTAAGCCGAGCGGTTGTTTGATAGTTGGTAGCGATATAGTTTCTTGGTGCCAAGAGCGTGTGAGATTATTGTTATAAATTCTTACTCTGTGCATGCATCTAGAACTTGCCCGGTCTATTTTTTTAAGTTTGAAGTTTGGTTGCTTAGGAAAGGATCACAGGACCTTTTTTTGTGCAGTCCACTTAACCTAAAAGACCGTCCAAATATAAATAATCCCTTGATCCCTGTTTGAGCCATAATTGACCTTATTCTTTCAATAACCTGTCACCATTCCCGTTTAACTTTGAGTTCCTATTTTGGCCCTGGTCCTCCCTAGGACATCGTGCACCTCGACTCAGGCAATCAGCCTAAGTTGAGGGTGGCTACTATAGAGGTAAATGATAAGAAAAAGAGGATGGAGAAGATTGGTTGTGAATAGAATGAAAAGTTTGGGTGTGCGCCTAAGAAAAGAAAAATAAAAAGAAGTGAAAAAGATTGAAAAAGTAATAAAAAGAATTGTCAAAATATAGAGGCCGCACCTGTAGCTAGAAAGAAGGGAATAAAGAGGTGAAAAGGATGGACAAAGTAACGTTATGTGGTAAGATGTCGGTAGTTCCAAGGAGGGCTTAGTCACTAACCCCTAAATGTATCCTACCTGCACCCGAAGCCTCATTACAAGCCTAAACAAGTCCTGTAGTGATCCTGAGTAGCTTTCTGAGGAACCGAAATAGAATAGTAAGGGCAAGCCTATGGTATCGCATGTGCATTATTTGAAATCGTTTGTGAGTGTGAGCGCTTACCTAGTCCCAAATCTTGTGTGTGGGATTTCTTTGTGGTGAGGGCACCAAGAGGTCTGTATTGTCTATTGATTGTTAGGATAGCTGCGCGTGTGTATGCATAATGTTCTATCATATCGGAATGACATGTTTGGATCCTTGCAAGTTAGTGTTTCATACATTCGTGTGCTACGAGGGAGCTTGATTTAATGGAATAAGTTTTGAATGACCATGAGTTGCTAGAGACATGAGTTTGTGTTCTTAGTTGAGTCGTCTTATTGTTTTATGTTATGTTGCTTGAGGACAAGCGAACGTTTTAAGTTGAGGGTGTTGATGTGACGCCAATTTACGTCACTTTCGACTCCTTTTTACTAAGAACAATCGTACATTTTCAAGCAACCATTGTTGTTTTTGATGTTTTCATGTTGTATTTGTAGGAAATGGAAACAAACACGAAAACGAAAGGAAATACGAGAAAAAGAGGATTCTGCCTAAGAGTGACGGCCTGAGTGACGGCCCGTCACACATGTGACGGTCCGTCACAGTGACCGTCAACTTGAGGCAGTGGTGCTGCCTAGCAGTGACGGTCCAGGCGACGGTCCGTCACTGCCTTGACGGTCCGTCAGCCTGGCCGTCAAGTTAAGGCAGTGGCGTTAAGCGGCTGCCCGCGTTTTGGGGATTCCTAGCCCGTTTTGGATTTGGCTTCTATTTCTCCTATAAATACCCTATGATAGGTTTATTTTATTTATCATTCACCCATTAGTTTAAAACACGTTTTAGTTATTTTTGAGATCAAACAACACGGTTCATTTGTATTGAACTCGTGTTCTTGATTCGTTCGTGAGTTCTTAGTATTTCTTGTTCTTGGATATTGGAAGATTGATTGTTTCATTATATTGTAAGACTTTTCTTCCCTTTATTATGAATACAACTATTTTCTCTTTTTCTTCGAGCATGAGTAACTAAAACTCCCGCAACTAGGGTTGTGGGAGCCATGGCAAACGTAGCAATATAGATTCCGAGTAGCATTGGGTTCGATATATGTATTGTCACGTTGTTAATCATACTTTATGTCACGTTTTCTAGTGGTTGCAAACATTAGAACATGCCTAGGTTTAATTTGCTTGAGTAAAGAGATTAAAACCGGGAAAACTTGATTAACAACAAGGATTCGAGACTACTAACTCTCGTCTAATGATTAATGCCGTAACTGGATTAAGCTACTTGATGTTAGGATTGAAAGCTAAAAGAACATCTTTTCGAGGTCGAGAGAATAGAAAAGGAAATTTGTTTATTTGGTCGAGAGACGTTTAGACGATACAATTGACGCAATCACATCATGACACGCATATAGAAAGAACCCGGTTAAGCCTAGAATCGACATTGTTACAACGCCATGGTGAACTCATCCCTAGTTCATTCTCTCCTACTGATTATTCTCTTACATTATTGTTGCTTTTGTTCACGTTGATTACAAAACCCCCCTTTTTAGTTATTGGAAACGATTGACAACTAGTCACATAATTCACTAAAGTCTTAATCTTCACCATATTCTCTGTGGGATTCGACCCCAACCTTTGCTTGGGTTCTTTACTTGACAACGATCGCTTACGCTTCTTTAATTAGAAGTGTAGTTTGAGCGTTATCAAAAAGTGGCGCCGTTGCCGGGGAATACGGTTGTTTATTAAGTCTAGTGTGTTTATTTGACTCTTAGTCATAATTTCCTGCTTTACTTTTATTTGTTGTTTTTGTTTATTATAGGGTATATAGTTGTGCATACGGTTGTTTATTAAGTCTGGGGTGTCTTGATGAAGTCTGAGTAATCAAGACACCCGCGTCGTGCCGCGACGTTTAATCAGGCGCTGTATGGGAGGCAACCCATAAATTGTTGTTGTATTATAGTCTAATTAATTCGTGGGGAAACCTGTGAGTCACCACCGAGGGTTTTTGTTGCCGAGTTCTTTTCCCTCCGGTGTGCTATCTAGTAGAACCGGCATGTTTAGGTTGTTTATTTTAAAATTTTTTAGTGTCTATAGCAAAGCATGCGATTTCTTATCAAAGTAGCGCCCCTTTAAAAATTTTCTGGTTTTGAGCTTATGTTGAAACGATTGACTGTCTGGATCTTTGTATGTCATTGTGTGATTATGAGTAGAATGAGTATGCTTAAGCCGAGCGGTTGTTTGATAGTTGGTAGCGATATAGTTTCTTGGTGCCAAGAGCGTGTGAGATTATTGGCATAAATTCTTACTCTGTGCATGAATCTAGAACTTGCCCGGTCTATTTTGTTAAGTTCGAAGTTTGTTTGCTTAGGAAAGGATCACAGGCCCTTTTTGTGTGCAGTCCACTTAACCTAAAAGACCGTCCAAATATAAATAATCCCTTGATCCCTGTTTGAGCCATAATTGACCTTATTCTTTCAATAACCTGTCACCATTCCCGTTTAACTTTGAATCCCTATTTGGCCCTGGTCCTTCCTTGGACATCGTGCACCTCAACGCAGGCAATCAGCCTAAGTTGAGGGTGGCTACTACAAAGGTGAGTGATAAGAAAAAGAGGATGGAGAAGATTGGTTGTGAATAGAATGAAAATGCGGGTGTGTATCTAAGAAAAGAAAAATAAAAAGAAGTGAAAAAGATTGAAAAAGTAATAAAAAGAATTGTCAAAATATAGAGGCCGCACCTGTAGCTAGAAAGAAGGGAATAAAGAGGGGAATAAGGATGGACAAAGTAACGTTATGTGGTAAGATGTCGGTAGTTCCAAGGAGGGCTTAGTCACTAACCCCTAAATGTATCCTACCTGCACCCGAAGCCTCATTACAAGCCGAAACAAGTCCTGTAGTGATCCTGAGTAGCTTTCTGAAGAACTGAAATAGAATAGTAAGGGCAAGCCTATGGTATCGCATGTGCATTATTTGAAATCGTTTGTGAGTGTGAGCGCTTACCTAGTCCCAAATCTTGTGTGTGGGATTTCTTTGTGGTGAGGGCACCAAGATGTCTGTATTGTCTATTGATTGTTAGGATAGCTGCGCGTGTGTATGCATAATGTTCTATCATATCGGAATGACATATTTGGATCCTTGCAAGTTAGTGTTTCATACATTCGTGTGCTACGAGGGAGCTTGATTTAATTGAATAAGTTTGAATGACCATGAGTTGCTATAGACACGAGTTTGTGTTCTTAGTTGAGTCGTATTATTGTTTTATGTTATGTTGCTTGAGGACAAGCGAACGTTTTAAGTTGAGGGTGTTGATGTGATGCCAATTTACGTCACTTTCGACTCCTTTTTACTAAGAACAATCGTACGTTTTCAAGCAACCATTGTTGTTTTTGATGTTTTTATGTTGTATTTGTAGGAAATGGAAACAAACACGGGAACGGAAGAAAATACGAGAAAAACAACATTCTTCCTAAGAGTGACGGCCTGAGTGACGGCCCGTCACACATGTGACGGTCCGTCACTGGGACCGTCAACTTGAGGCAGTGTTGCTGCCAAGCAGTGACGGCCCAGGCGACGGTCCGTCACTGCCTTGACGGTCCGTCAAGCCTGGCCGTCAAGTTAAGGCAGTGGCGTCAAGCGGCTGCCCGCGTTTTGGGGATTCCTAGCCCGTTTTGGATTTGGATTCTATTACTCCTATAAATACCCTATGATAGGTTTATTTTATTTATCATTCACCCATTAGTTTAAAACACGTTTTAGTTATTTTTGAGAGAAAACAACACGGTTCATTTGTATTGAACTCGTGTTCTTGATTCATTCGTGAGTTCTTGATATTTCTTGTTCTTGGATATTGGAAGATTGATTGTTTCATTATATTGTAAGACTTTTCTTCCCTTTATTATGAATACAATTATTTTCTCTTCTTCTTCGAGCATGAGTAACTAAAACTCCCGCAACTAGGGTTGTGGGAGCCATGGCTAAAGTAGCGATTTAGATTCCGGGTAGCGTTGGGTTCAATTTACATGTAGTCACGTTGTTAATCATACTTTATGTCACGTTTTCTAGTGGTTGCAAACATTAGAACATGCCTAGGCTTAATTTGCTTGAGTAAAGAGATTAAAACCGGGAAAACTTGATTAACAACAAGGATTCGAGACTACTAACTCTCGTCTAATGATTAATGCCGTAACTGGATTAAGCTACTTGATGTTAGGATTGAAAGCTAAAAAGCACATCTTTTCGATGTCGAGAGAATAGAAAAGGAAATTTGTTTATTTGGTCGAGAGACGTTTAGACGATACAATTGACGCAATCACATCGTGACACGCATATAGAAAGAACCCGGTTAAGCCTAGAATCGACATTGTTACAATGCCATGGTGAACCCATCCCTAGTTCATTCTCTCCTACTGATTATTCTCTTACATTATTGTTGCTTTTGTTCACGTTGATTTCAAAACCCCCCTTTTTATTTATTGGAAACGAGTGACAACTAGTCACATAATTCACTAAAGTCTTAATCTTCACCATATTCTCTGTGGGATTCGACCCCAACCTTTGTTTGGGTTCTTTACTTGACAACGATCGCTTACGCTTCTTTAATTAGAAGTGTAGTTTGAGCGTTATCACTGAGCATGCCTATTATTACTCTTTCTCTCTTCTTCTTACACTTGAGGTTACCGGTATACCGTCCATTTCGTAAACTTATTTTATATACACTGTTATTGCAAGGACCCCAGGTGTGTTATTTCTTACTTTCACCTGTGCCTTTGGTGTGTATATTCTGCTTGCTAGCCTTACATGTGGTTCTGTTGATTTCCCTCTGGGATAGTTCCTGTGTACCTTTCGTTGATTTCTGTGACTACTTGCTTCTATTCTGTCTATTACTGCGCTTTTATCTTATATGTGCCCAGTCGGCCTATGATACCTACTGGGTACCTTATGCTTCGCATTTGGTGCTCACCCCTACCCCCTGCATCTTTGGTTGCAGATCCTAGCGTGGGCCATCGCCGTTAGATCGCTGTGATTCGTGCTTGGAGATCTGTTGGGGACTACTTCAGGCTGAGGGTGAGCTCTTGGCGATCGGAGCTTAGCTTTAGTTTATCTTTTGCTTCATGTACTCTATTACCATTCAGAGACATCTGTATATACAGTTTTGGTTTATTTGCACTCCATGTATGTAGTTTGGCTCTGTACTATGATACCAGGTCTTGGGGTTTGGTTTACTTTTCATATATGTATATATTTATAATCCTTTTATCTGTTCTATTCGTCTGGTTCCCTTATTTGTTAGATAGTAGCCCATTGCTAACTGTTCTGGGCTACGGGGATTGGTTCACCTACCGGGGGTTGTAGGTGCCATCATGACCGAGGAAATTGGGTCGTGACAGGGGGAAATGGGTGCTACCTCCGCTAAAGCATTAGATTAATGGAAGAAAAATGGTGTGCGAAGGGATATGGAGTTATCAATTGTCAATGCTCTCATTAAATTCATGACTAGAAGTCTGGTAAATCAAACATTCAAAAACTTTAACACCATTGGTGTCGTTGGGGCTATGAAGGTGATGTGCCGGGATTTCACGTCTAAAACTAAGGATTTTGGGAGTTCTTAAGTATGTTTTGTTAGATATGATGCTCTTTTACTATATGTGTAGGGAAAAGCATTTAAAAGACATAAAAGTTATTGTTTATGGGCTAGAATTCATACCTCACGAGTGTGGGATCCACCACAGCCCGTGGGAAGGCACATTGAAATAAGACAGCAAGGCTTAAAAGCAAAATCCTATCCCACGACCAATTGGGATGGGCGTCGGAGTCACCATGAACTGTCACACTTACCCATGGAAATGGACAAGAGAAGTTGAAGTAAAGAAGTTAAGTCTGGTATTATACCACGATGTCCATGAGAGCTACGATGGGACATTGCACACACCCGTCAAAATGAGCCAGAGCTGCTGGAGCATCAGACGAGTTAGCCGAGGGGTTGCCCATGATACCTATGGCAACCATGATGGTTCATTAGCCTAGCCTTTGGAAACAAGGCGGAGCGATTGAGACATAAAGTGTAAAAGATTCGATAGGCACCCACAATGCCCGTGGCACCCACGACAGCCCATGCATCCTGCATGTCAGAATTGTCGCATTCCACCTCTCTTAGTTCTGTTAGGATTTGGACTTTGTTGTCTATAAGTACATTCCTTAGGGTTTTATTTCGGTTGTTAAGAAATTGTTATGATATTGTTACGCGTAATTGAGACATCATAACACATTGTTGAGCTATTATTTCATACTTTTGAGAATTCAATTCTTGTTCTCTATTATTGAAGTGTTCTTGAGAATTTAAGATTCCAGTTTTCTTTACTTAATTTTTGTAAGTTATAATTATGATCTCTTCATCTAAATCTGATTGTTCTCTTGCAACTATGAGTAGCTAAATCCATAACTATGGTTGTGGGAACCATGAAGGATTAATAAAGTAGGCTAAGTACTTAGTAATCCTAGAAAGGTGTTCATGCATGTATTGTTCTTTCTCTCATTTTGATTGCTTTTTAATGGTTGCAAATGTTAGAACTCACCTTATTCCTACTTTATTGACCAAAGGGGTAACGAATGGGAAAGGGGATTACAAAATGGAGATTTGAGGCTACCAACCCTCACCTACTTAGCTTGAAATTTCCTGGAGAAAGCTAATATGGAATCACTGGTAAGGGTTAGCAAAGGAAATGCAAGTAGATTGACCAAGTTGTGTGGTGAAATTCTTCTATTTTGGTAACCATCCGCTTAGGAGAACTTAACTTACCGATCTTGCATGTATAGCACTAGACTAGATTACTGGTACGAATCCCTACTGCTCTATGAACTCATGGGGAACAATACCCTAGTATCTTCTCTCATTGATTACAATACTTGAAAACTGTTACTTTGTTACTTGTTCGAATCATGATTACAAACATTACTTTTACTTTAAAAAAACCCTTCTGGGAAATAAACGGCTAAAAGCATGAATAAACATGTTTACCCTAGTCCTACCATATTCTTTGTGGGATTGACCCCAACCTTCATTGGGTTCTATATTTGAACATCGACCACTTTATACTTCTTTTGGAGGAGGTGTAATTTGGGCGTATCAGAAGGTTGTAGAATAAGTACATGATTCTTGTGAAATCGGTGAAGAAGCATTGGTTAAGAAATATGAGAGGGATTCCCATGCTAGTGTCCCAAAAGCTAGTCCAAGTTCAGGGAGACAAGAGTATGGGAATCAAGGTTGGAACATCAAGTATGATAACTCCCGAGTTAAAAGCATGCTTGTGAAGGTACTAGAGAAAGTGGATCCTACTGATGAAGGAGTCAAAGAGTTGAGATGTGAGCTTGGGAACCTTGCTTAAATAGTACACTTGCATTATGTCACCATCAAATGTCTCAAAGATAGAATGTTATGGCTCACCTCCCAATTTGAATCTGAGTAAATGAAAAGAGATGAAGGAGTATATGATCAAAGAGACCAACCCAACCCCATAGAAAATGCAAGTCCGGATACAAGTAAGCCTGGCAACAAAAGAGCTATGGGAATTAGTTGTGCAGGAAATCAAGAGCATCAGAACAAGGTCTCCAAGGTGTGTAAGCCCTTTCTGAAATTCCCACCTCTGTTCCCTCAACAGTTATTGCAAACTAAAGAGAAGGAACACTGATAACGCCCAAACTACACCTCTAATTAAAGAAGCGTAAGCAGTCGTAGTCAAATATAGAACCCAACAGAGGTTGGGGTCGAATCCCACAGAGAATATGGTGAAGATTAAGCCTTTAGTGAAGTATGTGACTAGTCGTCAATAGTTTCCGGAAAATGGGGGGGTTTTGTGAAATCAAATTGTAAACAAAACAAACAATAATGTATGCGAAATAATCAGTAGGAGAATGAACTAGGGAAGTGTTTACCATGGCGTTAGTAACAATGTCGATTCTAGGCTTAATCGGGTTCTTTTTATATGCATGTCACGATGTGATTGAAGTAATGGTATCGTCTAAACGTTTCTCAACCAAATAGACAAATTTCCTTTTCTATTCTCTCGACCTCGAAAAGATGTGCTTTTTAGATTTCAATCCTAAACATCAAGTAGATTAATCTAGTTACAACATTAATAATTAGACGAGAGTTAGTAGTCTCGAATCCTTGTTGTTAATCAAGTTTCCCGATTTTAATCTCTTTACGCAAGCAAATTAAACCTAGGCATGTTCTAATGTTTGCAACCACTAGAAAACGTTAAATAATGAATGATTAACAACGTGACAATACATATATTGAACCCAACGCTACCCGGAATCTATATCGCTACGTTTGCCATGGCTCCCATAACCCTAGTTGTGGGAGGTTTAGTTACTCATGCTTGTAGAAGAACAAAAGAAAGCAATATTCATAATAAAGAAAAGAGATCCTTACAATGTATTGAAAACAATCTTTAATTAATCCAAGAGCAAGAAAAACAAAGATCCCAAGAACAATCAAGCACAAGATTGAAGAGAAGGAAACCGTGTGTAGCGCGTTTCCTCTCTCAAAAATCGCTCAAAACTCTCCTACAATTATTGGGTAATGTATGTAAAAACTATTGGAAAAATGATTGAATGAATAATAATGAAATAAACCTAACATAGGGTATTTATAGGAGTCTAGGAAACCAATCCCAAAAATGCTCGGATTCCGCGTCGCGGACTGCCTAAGTGTGATGGCCACGGTGACGGACCGTCACAGGGTTGACGAACCGTCGCCTGGACCGTCACCCTTAGGCAGTGGTGCTGCCTTGGTGTGACGGTTTGGGTGACGGACCGTCACACCCTTGACGGACCGTCACCTGAACCGTCACTCTTATCCAGAATGTTCTTTTTCGCGTATTTCCGTCCGTTTCCGTGTTTGTTTCCATTTCCTACAAATACAACATAAAAACATCAAAAACAACAACGGTTGCGTGAAAACGTACGATTGTTCTTAGTAAAAAGGAGTCAAAAGTGCCGTAAATTAGCGGCACATCAATACCCTCAACTTAAAACGTTCGCTTGTCCTCAAGCAACATAACATAAAACAATAAAACGACTCAACTAAGAACACGAACTCATGTCTCTAGCAACTCATGGTCATTCCACATCTTAATCCATTAAAT
Organism: Jaltomata sinuosa; assembly: GCA_003996215.1. NCBI lineage: Eukaryota > Viridiplantae > Streptophyta > Magnoliopsida > Solanales > Solanaceae > Jaltomata > Jaltomata sinuosa. The sequence goes on from QJPP01004772.1 coordinate 125,017, forward strand.
CAAGCTCCCTCGTAGCATACGAATGTATGAAACACTAACTTGCAAGGATCCAAACATGTCATTCCGATATGATAGAACATTCTACATTTACACGCGCAGCTATCCTAACAATCAATAGACAATACCGACATCTTGGTGCCCTCACCACAAAGAAATCCCTCACACAAGATTTGGGACTAGGTAAGCGCTCACACTCACAAACGATTTCAAACAATGCACATGCGATACCATAGGCTTGCCCTTACTATTCTATTTCAGTTCTTCAGAAGGCCGCTCAGGATCACTACAGGACTTGTTTAGGCTTGTAATGAGGCTTCAGGTGCAGGTAGGATACATTTAGGGGTTAGTGACTAAGCCCTCCTTGGAACTACCGACGTCTTATTACCACATCCTTTACTTTGTCCATCCTTATTCGCCTTTTTATTTCCTTCTCTCTAGCTACAGGTGCGGCCTTTTTATTTTGAGAATTCTTTTTGTTACTTTTTCGATCTTTTTCACTTCTTTTTATTTTTCTTTTCTTAGGCACACACCCGAATTTTCATTCTATTCACAACCAATCTTCTCCATCCTTTTTTTCTTATCATTCACCTCTGTAGTAGCCACCCTCAACTTAGGCTGATTGCCTGGGTTGAGGTGCACAATGTCCATGGAAGGACCAGGGCCAAAACAGGGTTTACCTCTATAGTAGCCACCCTCAACTTAGGCTGATTGCCTGAGTTGAGGTGCACGATGTCCAAGGAAGGACCAGGGCCAAAATAGGGATTCAAAGTTAAATCCAGGAATGATGACAGGTTATCGAAAGAACAAGGTCAATCATGGCTCAAACAGGGATCAAAGGGATTCTTTTATTAATTTTGGACGGTCTTTTAGGTTAAGTGGACTGCACACAAAAAGGGCCCTGTTGATCCTTTCTAAGCAACCAAACTTCAAACTTAACAAAAATAGACCGGGCAAGTTCTAGATGCATGCACAGAGTAAGAATTTATAACAATTAATCTCACACACTCTTAGCACCAAGATCGCTACCAACTATCAAACAATCGCTCGGCTTAAGCATACTCATTCTACTCATGATCACACAATGACATACAAGGATCCGGACAGTCAATTGTTTCAACATAGGCTCAAAACCAGAAAATTTTTAAAGGGCTCCTTTTTAAACAAGAAAAACGCCATGCTTGCTATAGACACTAAAAAAAATTTAAAATTTAAACTAACAACCTAAACATGTCGGTTCTACTAGATAGCACACCGGAGGGAAAAGAAACACGGCAACAAAAACCCTCGGTGGTGACTCACAGGTTTCCCCACACCCTCAACTTAGACTCATGCATTGTCCCCAATGCATACATATGAAAGCTAAAAACTGTGAGAGAAAGGAATACCTGTCAAGTCGATATGACTCAGATTCTGGAATGATGTTGGAGACCGCCAGGGTCTCCAAAGCATGAGAAATCGATGGAATAGGTGCACGCCACACCATTCTGTTGCGTTCCAGCTTCTTCTTTTATCGGCTCCGCAGCTAGTCGCGCCAACTTCTTCGCTCTTTCTTTGCGGATTCTCTTGCGGTGTTTTCATTTTCTTGATTTATTTTCACCGCTTTTCTTCACCTGCTCGTTCTTTTGTGACCGCGACTTTACTCTCATCACAGCTCGGGTTTCAACACAACCCTTCTCCTCACGATACACATCCGCAGGGACTTCCTCAATAGCATTGATGACAACCCTTCTCCTCACGATACACATCCGCAGGGACTTCCTCAATAGCATTGATGACCGCGACCACCCTCATGTCACTTGGTTGCTTCATCAATTTGGACACATCGAACTTGACCATTTCATTGTTCAATCGGAAGGTCAGCTCATTTTTCTCCATGTCGACCAATGCTCTTGCTGTGGCTAACAATGGTCGTCCCAAGATTATGGGAACTTTGAAATCCACTTCGCAATCCAAGATCACAAAGTCAGCTGGGAAGATAAGCTTACCGATCTTTACTAGCACATCAGACAATACTCCCACAGGTCGCTTTACTGAACGGTCAGCCATCATCACTCTTATGGACGTTGGTTTAGGAGCTCTCAAACCAAGTTGTTTATAGACGGCTAGCGGCATCAAGTTGATGCTAGCACCCAGATCACACAAGGCTTTCCCGAAGTTTAGTTTCCCAACAGTGCAGGGAACAGTAAACGCACCTGGATCTTCCTTCTTTTCGACTAACGACCTAGAAGAAATAGCGTTGCAGTGGTGGAGGTTGTCTTCCGGTTCATAACTTACTGACCTCTTCTTTGAAATCAAGTCCTTCATCAACTTGGCATAACCGGGCATTTGTTCCAGCGCTTCCACCAATGGTATGTTTATTGAAATCTGCTTCAGCATGGTCATGAAGTTCAGGAACTTACCATCGTCAGCTTTTTTCTTCAGGCGCTGTGGGAAAGGAGGTGGTGGTCGAGGCATCATAGTTGGAAGCTTTTCAGCTTCCTTGCTTTTCTCCGCGGGCTTTGGAGTTTCCTCCTCTACCGCCTCTTCATCATCCGCAACATCACCTTGAGTCTGAATTACCGGATGTGGTTCCGATAATATTTTTCCGCTTCTTGTGGTGATCGCCATACAGCTAGCGTCATTCCTCGGATGAGTGGTGTCGCTCGGCAAGGTACCTGTCTTCCTTTGGTTCAGAGATGCTGAGATTTGCCCCACTTGCTGCTCCAGCTGCTTGATCGCGGTGGAATGTGACTCTACTACCTGACTCAATGTTGATAACTCAGTCCGCATTGCCTTCACCCCAGAGTCAGTCGATTCCACCTTTAGCAGCATCTTCGCCATCATGTTCTCTAGCTTGGAAGTCCCTGCCTCATTGCCAGCTTTGTCCCGATTACCAGGTGGTACATATAACCCACCTCTATCGGTGTTATTCCTCCAGCTACCTTGATCGCGATCTCTGTAACCATCTTTCTCATAGTGGTTGTCTCTCTGGTAGTTCCGACCTTGGTTTCCCTGGCCATTGGCCTAGAACCCCCCCAAGTAATTCGCCTCCTCAGTCTCCATACCTTGGGAACCCACCGCTTGTACCTTCTCCATACCTCCTGAGAACAAGTGCTTGGTCAGTAGGTCCAACTGCGTTTTCATATGCGCCATGTCTTGGTCGCGCTCCTTCTCTTTCCTACGCTGCTCTGCTGACATACCAACGGTATAGGTGCTAGCTGCAACCTCTGAATCTCGTGTGTGCCAGGCCCTGTTGGTTTTGGCGAGCCTGTCCAAAGTAGTTGTGGCCTCAACAAAGGTGAGACCCATGAATGCACCACCTGCTGCGTTGTCTAACGTCGGCTTGGTAGCCGAATTCAGTGCCCGGTAGAACGTCTGCATCAAAAAGTTATCGGTCAACTGATGGTTCGGGCATTGTGTTATCTTCTTTTTGAATCGCAACCAAGTCTCATGCAGTGCTTCATGCGGTTGCTGCCTAAAATTGCTAATCTCGTCCCTCAACTGTATCATCCGAGAGGGAGGAAAGAACCTTTCTAGGAAATCTCCTCTCAACTCTCCCCACGTTGTGATAGAGTCGGGGGTCAGCTCTGTCAACCACAATGCTGCCTCATCAGACAGAGACAACGGAAATAACCTGAGCCTGATCGCTGTCTGACTCACGCCCGGTAGTTTAAACGACTTGCATATGCCCACGAAATTCATTAGGTGCTGGTTTGGATCCTCCCCAGCGACACCTCGGAACACTCCTCTCAAGTTCAACAGCTGGATCATCGTGCTAGTGATGTTGAACTTGGCTCCGGGCGGTAGCGGTGGAACAACAATGGCGCCTGTAGCGCCTACTCCATCTAAGTCGAGATCTTCATCATTCCGTGCGATCTCATCCTGCAGACCACCAGCATTCAGATTTTGTTGGGCCTGCAGTTCTGCAGCGATCCTCGCTGCCTCTAGTTGTGCGGCCATATTCCGCCTCAATGTTCGAGCAAGCTCGGGGTCGTAAGGTAAAATTTGTTCCCCCGAACTTTGGGTACTTGTCATGCACAACTGTGTACCCTGTCAAAGACAAAAACAACAAATAAACGTAAAGCAGGAAATTATGACTAAGAGTCAAATAAACACACCAGACTTAATTAACAACCGTATTCCCCGGCAACGGCGCCACTTTTTGATAACGCCCAAACTACACCTCTAATTAAAGAAGCGTAAGCGGTCGTAGTCAAATATAGAACCCAACAGAGGTTGGGGTCGAATCCCACAGAGAATATGGTGAAGATTAAGCCTTTAGTGAAGTATGTGACTAGTCGTCAATAGTTTCCGGAAAAAGGGGGGGTTTGTGAAATCAAATTGTAAACAAAACAAACAATAATGTATGCGAAATAATCAGTAGGAGAATGAACTAGGGAAGTGTTTACCATGGCGTTGTAACAATGTCGATTCCTAGGCTTAATCGGGTTTCTTTTTATATGCGTGTCACGATATGATTGAAGCTAATGGTATCGTCTAAACGTCTCTCGACCAAATAAACAAATTTCCTTTTCTATTCTCTCGACCTCGAAAAGATGTGCTTTTTAGATTTCAATCCTAAACATCAAGTAGATTAATCTAGTTACAACATTAATCATAAGACGAGAGTTGGTAGTCTCGAATCCTCGTCGTTAATCAAGTTTCCCGGTTTTAATCTCTTTACTCAAGCAAAATTAAACCTAGGCATGTTCTAATGTTTGCAACCACTAGAAAACGTTAAATAATGAATGATTAACAACGTGACAATACATATATTGAACCCAACGCTACCCGGAATCTATATCGCTACGTTTGCCATGGCTCCCATAACCCTAGTTGTGGGAGGTTTAGTTACTCATGCTTGTAGAAGAACAAAAGAAAGCAATATTCATAATAAAGAAAAGAGATCCTTACAATGTATTGAAAACAATCTTTAATTAATCCAAGAGCAAGAAAAACAAAGATCCCAAGAACAATCAAGAACAAGATTGAAGAGAAGGAAACCGTGTGTAGCGCGTTTCCTCTCTCAAAAATTGCTCAAAACTCTCCTACAATTATTGGGTAATGTATGTAAAAACTATTGGAAAAATGATTGAATGAATAATAATGAAATAAACCTAACATAGGGTATTTATAGGAGTCTAGGAAACCAATCCCAAAAATGCTCGGATTCCGCGTCGCGGACTGCCTAAGTGTGACGGCCACGGTGATGGACCGTCACAGGGTTGACGGACCATCGCCTGGACCGTCACCCTTAGGCAGTGGTGCTGCCTTGGCTGCTGCCTTGGTGTGACGGTTTGGGTGACGGACCGTCACACCCTTGACGGACCGTCACCTGAACCGTCACACTTATCCAGAATGTTCTTTTTCGCGTATTTCCATCCGTTTCCGTGTTTGTTTCCATTTCCTACAAATACAACATAAAAACATCAAAAACAACAACGGTTGCTTGAAAACGTACGATTGTTCTTAGTAAAAAGGAGTCGAAAGTGCCGTAAATTAGCGGCACATCAAACACCCAAGAGAGTTTGAATCCATGTTGAAGAAAATCACTGTCAATATTCCATCAATTTGTGGTATCGCCCAAATGACCGAGTATGCCAAATTTGTGAAACAAATATACACTACGAACAACTTCATAGAGTGTGGGATCATTCACATGACCCCTTAAAGTAGTACAATATTATCGGTCAAGTTCGCTAATGATGAAGGAGCTTCGAGTTTTTACTATTTGTGATGCAAATGGGGTGCATAGATCAACAAGATTGGTGTGTGATGAAAGTGTGAGTGTGAATTTTATATCTCTCACCACTTTTTAATGGTTAGAACTTAGACAACCCATGATTACAGAGATGCCCCGTAGGAATTGGCTATGATGTGTTGGTAAAAGTGGGTTGGCCTGTGTACCCTATTGACTTTGTTGTACTTGATTGTACTAGGGACTTTGAAATACCAATTGTGTTGGGGAATCCAGGTTTAAAAATGGGGCGCACATTGAATGAAGTGAAATTGAGGAAACTTAAATTCTCCGTGAATGAGAAAGAGGCAACTTTTGATGTGTGTAGATCCATGAAGCAACCAAATGATCTCCAAATGGCATTTGCAATTAACAAAATTGATGAGAATGTTGAATTACATGCGAAAGAAAGGTTCAAGGATGAAACATTGGAAGTTGTTTTATTGAACTATGATTGTGAAAGAATGGAAGAATATGATGAAATATGTGGTGCTTTTGTCAGAATGGGATTTTATTCCTATCCTCCGAAGAAACTTGATCTAGATTTAAAAAATAGACAAACTCTCCCATCCAAGCCCTCTATTGTTGAACCTCTAGTGTTGGAACTCAAACCCTTGCCATCACACTTGAGGTATACCTATTTGGGTGCCAATGAGACGTTACCAGTCATCATATCCAATAAATTGACTGATGAACAAGTGCAAGCACTACTCAAGATTTTGAAGAAACGTATTCGAGCTCTTGGTTGGACCATTGCCAACATAATTGGCATACCTCCAAGAATATACACACACAAAATCAATCTTCTAGAAGATTGCACACTCTCTATTGAGCATCAAAGAAGGCTGAATTCACCTATGCAAGAGGTGGTTAAGAATGAAATCATCAAGTGGTTAGAGGCATGGGTTGTCTTCCTAATATCTGACAACAAATGGTTAGCCCAGTTCAGAGTGTACCAAAGAAAGGTAGGATCACAATCATACCTAACGAAAAGGATGAAATGATAGCTCTAAGACCGGTGACCCGATAGAGAGTGTGCATGGACTACATAAAGTTGAACTCATGAACCAATAAAGACCATTTCTGTCTTCTATTCATGGATCAGATTCTCGATAGATTGGCAGGTTGTGGTTTCTACTGCTTCCACAATGGATATTCAGGCTATAACCAAATCTCTATTGCCCTAGAAGACCAAGATAAACAACATTCACCTGTCCCTATGGGACTTTTGCATTTAAAAGAATGTCGTTTGGATTGTGCAATGCTCCAGCCACATTCCAAAGATGCATGATGTCCATTTTTTCAAACATGGTAGAAGATACCATGGAGATATTTATGGATGACTTTTCTGTTGTTGGGGATGATTTTGATTATTACTTATTGCATTTGGAGGAGGTACTCAAAAGGTGTGAGGAAACAAACTTGGTCTTAAACTGGGAGAAGTGTCATTTTATGGTAAAAGAGGGGATAGTTCTAGGGCACAAAATATCTGAGAAGGGCATTGAAGTTGATCAAGCAAAAATTGAAGTTATTTCCAAGTTACTCCCTCCAAAGACTGTAAAAAGGAATATGAAGGTTTTTAGGTCATGCCAGATTTTATAGGTGGTTTATCAATGACTTTTCAAAGATATCCTACCCATTGTGCAAACTTCTTGAAAAAGAGGACAAATTCCATTTCGACGAGAGTTGTATGACAACCTTTCTCCAATTGAAAGAGAAGTTAACATCCATCCTCATCATCATCGCACTTGATTGGTCACAACCTTTTTAACTAATGTGTAATGCTAGTGGAGTGGCATTGGGGGCAGTGCTTGGTTAGTAAAAATAAAAGCTCTTTCACCCAATCTACTATGCTAGCAAAACGTTGAATGCTGCCCAAATGAATTACACTGTAACAGAACATGAGTTGTTGGTTGTGGTATTTGCCTTTGAGAAGTTTCAGGCATACTTTTTGGGGACAAAAGTCATCGTACATATGGATCATACAATGATTAGATACTTGATGACCAAAAAAAATGTCAAACCATGGCTTATCTGATAGGTCTTGCTGCTTCTGGAATTTGATTTTTAAGTAAACGATCGAAAAAGATGCGAAAATCAACTAGTTGATCATTTGTCAAGATTAGAAGAAGAGGGGCGACCTGTTGGGGAACTTGATATAAATGATGTGTTCCTCGATGAACATATTTTGGCTACCTCACATGATTTGATACCCTGATTTGCTGACTTTGCTAACTTTTTAGCAAGTGAAATATTGCCGGAAGGTTTCACCTTCCATCAGAAGAAAAAGTTCCTTCTTGATGTCCAAAAATTCTATTGGGATAACACTACTAAAAATATCTCAAAAAGGGACAGATATGAAAGCAACGGACAGCGTCGCTCCTGAAAAGCGTCGCTCCTGAACAGCGTCGCTCCTGAAAAGCGTCGCTTTTCTATTATTTTTTTATAAAAGTGATGGACAGCATCGCTTTGTCCGTCGCTTTTTTGGAGGATTTTTGCGCCAACATAATTTATAAATAATTAATGTTTATTTTTTTTTATAAGCGACAGACAGCGTCTTAATTATTAAAAATAAATAAAAAATATTTTTAAAGAAAGCAACGCTGCCCGTTGCTTTCTTTAAAATTTAATTTATATTAAAAATATAGAAAAGCGATGGACTGCGTCGCTTTTGTCCGTCGCTTTTTTGGTCAAAACATGGTCAACTCATTTAAAAAAGAGACGAACAGAAGCAACGCTGCCTGTCGCTTCTTTAATTATACAGAGACCCCGTCGGGTCTCTTATTCTTCATTTCTCCCTTTCTCTTTTTCTCTCCTCCTCTCCTCCACCACTGCACCACTGCTCCACCGCTGCTCCTCCACCGCCGCTCCCTCCACCGTCAGCCTCGTCCCTCCAACCTCCTCCCATTTTGAGGTTAGTTATTTTGTTGATTTGAAGGTTAAGATTTAATTTGGGTATTTTTATTTTCAAAAATTGATAATGTATTCTAGACTAGAGTATGTTGTTGTTGTTGAATTTAGACTATGGTGTATATGTTGTTGTTGTTGTTGTTGTTGTTGAATTCTAAACTAAGATTTTGAGAAATTGATATTGAAAATTGATATATGAAAAAATTGATAGTGAAAAATTCCTTTTTTAGATTATATTCTTAATTTATGAACTTTAATTAGTTTAGGCTTGCTAATTAGTTTGTGAACCTTAGTTTAGACTTGCTATTAGTTTGTGAACCTTAGTTTAGGCTTACTATTAATTTGTGAACCTTAGTTTAGGCTTGCTAATTAGTTTGTGAACCTTAATTTAGGCTTTCTATTAGTTTGTGAACCTTAGTTTAGGCTTGCTATAATTAGTTTGTGAACCTTAGTTTAGGCTTACTATTAGTTTGTGAACCTTAGTTTAGGTAATGCGTGCTATTAGCTTGTGACCCTTAGTTTAGGTTCTTTTTTGAACTTGAATTATATAGGTTCTTGAATTAAGTACTTGAATTAGATTATTAGTTTTCAACTTTAGGTTCTTTTTTGAACTTGAATTTGGAATTAGGACTTGGAACTTGAATTTGGAATTAGGATTTTGAACTTGAATTAGGATAAGGTTCTTGAATTAGATTATTAACTTGAATTTGGAATTAGGATTTGGAACTTGAATTAGGATTAGCTAGGTTCTTGAATTAGGATTTGAAACTTGAATTTGGAACTTTAATTTGGAACTTTAATTTGGAACTTGAATTAGGATTAGGACTTGAACTTGAATTTGGCAATTAGGTTCTTGAATTAGATTATAAACTTGAATTAGGTTCTTGAATCTTAATTTTTTTAAGTTAAGCTTTTTTAAGTTAAGTTTGTTAGTTTAGATTGTTAGTTTTGAGTTAAGAATTAGTTTTCAACTTTAGGTTCTTTTTTGAACTTGAATTAATTTTGAGTTTTGTTTTAGAATCTTGAATTAGTATTTAACTTTAACCTTTTGAATTAGGTTATTTAAACTTAGTTTTTTAAGTTAAGTTTGTTAGTTTTGAATTAAGATTTAGTTTTCCACTTTAAGAATGATTTTTTGAACTAGAATTAGGTTGGTTTTTGAATTTGGAAATATGTTCTTCAATTAGATTATTAACTTGAATTTGGGAACTTTGAATTTGAAATAGGTTTTTGAATTAGTTTTGGATTTCATTTTAGAATCTTGAATTAGTATTTAACTCTAACCTTTTGAATTAGTTCTTGAATCTAAGTTTTTTTAAGTTAAGCTTTTTTAAGTTAAGTTTATTAGTTTAAATTGTTAGTTTTGAGTTAAGAATTAGTTTTCAACTTTAGGTTCTTTATTGAACTTAAATTTGGAACTTTAATTTGGAACTTAAATTAGGATTAGGACTTGAACTTGAATTTACGATTAGATCTTGAATTAGGTTCTTGAATGATCTTAGTTTTTTTAAGTTAAGTTTGTTAGTTTAAATTGTTAGTTTTGAGTTAAGAATTAGTTTTCAACTTTAGGATTGATTTTTTGAACTAGAATTAGGTTGATTCTTGAATTTGGAATTAGGTTCTTGAATTAGATTATTAACTTGAATTTGAAATAGGTTCTTGAATTAGTTTTGGGTTTTGTTTTAGAATCTTGAATTAGTATTTATCTTTAACCTTTTGAATTAGGTTCTTGAAACTTAGTTTTTTTTAAGTTAATGTCACGACCCGATTTCTCGGTCATGATGGCACCTACAACCCCCGGTAGGTGAACCAATCCCTGTAGCCCAGAACAGCTAGTAATGGGCTACTATCTAACAAATAAGAGAACAAGACGAATAAAGTAGATAATATGAATGTAAATATATACAGATGCGGAAAACTAAACCAAACCCCAAGACCTGGTATCATAGTACAGAGCCAA